>JAVJIF010009810.1:0-150863 GCA_038442645.1 Agave tequilana
AAAAGAAAAAGATTGTTGATCATGCTCTTCATGCCACAACCATTAATAAAAATGAAGTTAAATTTTTGAAAAATAAAATTGATTGTTTGAGCTCAACTTTGAGCAAATTTGCATTTACCATAAAAGATTGGAAACTTTATTTTCAAAGAAACAAGTTTCACATGTTCATGCACATCACCCACAACTGCTTATGCACATTTTACATGCCATGATCATTCTCATTCACATGTGCATAGTAGAGTGTACAAGTGTACACATTACGGCCGCAAAGGCCATTTAGCAAAGTTTTGTTATGATAAGATAACCATATAAATTTTGCTAATAAAAATGTTTGGGTTCCATTTGAAGCCAACCCCCGTGGACCCAAAAGAAATGGGTACCAAAATCCCCACCTGTTGTATTTGATGTAGGTGCAGGCTCGTGAGAGAGATGGTGCCTTGATGGTAGATGCACATGGACTTGATGGACACACATTTGATGCACCGCTATCAAGAGGTTTGGTGGGACAATCACCATGTTTTAGAGAATTAGAGCATAATTCTTGGTTTGGTAACTATCTCTAAACTCCTATTTATTTACATGCCTTTTTCATATATGATATTTTTAGCATGTTCATGTTTTATTTGTTTTGTGTTTCATGTGGTAATTACTTGTTTAAATGTAGTTTTTATCAAAACTTGGATATATACTTGTACAAGTAGTAAGCAACATTTGATTCATATATATTTGTATTTTATTGTTCATGTGTACTCACTATATGCACATGTATAGCCTAGTTTTGATGATTTCCTCATTTACACTTGTTTTGCCTATTTATATGCTTTACTTCATGTATATGTATTTTGTATTCAAATCTAATAATATACATGTACACCCCTTGAGTCATTTGCTTTCATGCAATTTATCTTATGGACTCTTTTTATGTTTGGGATATGTATGCATATTATTAGTTTTGGATAAAAACATACATATACCAAGAAGTTTATTTTAAGATGAAAAATGAATTTTTATGATTTTCATCTTTAAATGAAAAATGAATTTTCATGATTTGTTTGATAAAATGATATTCATGTTTGTTTTGAGCTTTAGTGACTAATTTTCATGAATATGCTATTCACATGTTATTTGTACACTCATATTTAATTTGTTTTCTCATGACTATGTTTTCATGAGTCTTTATAAGCCTTATATATCTTGAGTGACAACTCCTATGTATTTAGTATGTTTCATGATATACATATAATTTGGTTTCATGTTTGAAGGATCTTTAACTAGTTTTTAAAAATTACTTTAACTAGTTATTTATTCTTCATTTGGTAGTGTTTTCACAATAAAAATATTTTCAAACACCTATTTTTTTGAAAACCCTACCAATCCCTTTATGGGCGGACGGATGGGTGAGTATGCCTTGTAAGCTTTATTGAAAATCTTTTATCTTGTGCATAAAAAGGGTGGTAATTATGAGTTATATACTTAGTTTACATCATATTTTCAATTGGTACTTAACTGATATTTTTTTGTATATACTCATATTTTATTTTCTATATATGTATGCTTCATTTCAAATAATATCAATTTCTATTGGTATTTTCATTTTCATACATATATATGATTTGTTTGTGCTTAATTTATAAGATATTTACATGTTTAAAGTACAAAGTATGTTATGCTAAGCTTAATTCAAATCTTGATTTCTCAATTGATATTCTATTAAGCTTATGCAATATCTTCAATTGGTATTTTTTTAATTGGTATTTTTATTGATATCAAAATGTACAATATGTTTCAATTGGTATCTATTGATCTATTTATTTCATTGGTATCAATAAAAATTTATATTGGTATCAAGATATAAAATACTTTCTTTCATTGGTATCAAAATTTCAATTGGTAAAATGTTTCAATTACAATTAAAATTCAAAATTTGTAATGTTTATTTACAATTGGTATCTTAAAATTTGATTTACTAAGATATCTCAAAATTTGTTCTATTGAGAAAATTCAAAATTTTGTTTTAATAAGAAATATTAAAAATGTTTTGATGTGTATTGCCTATATGTAAGGGGAGCTTAACATCTCTTCTACATATAGATTCATGTTAAGTGTATCTTATATTGAGAAGCTTGACAACTCTTATTTATGTGATACACGTGTGTAGG
Organism: Agave tequilana; assembly: GCA_038442645.1. Lineage (NCBI taxonomy): Eukaryota > Viridiplantae > Streptophyta > Magnoliopsida > Asparagales > Asparagaceae > Agave > Agave tequilana. The sequence continues at coordinate 2,160 of JAVJIF010009810.1, forward strand.
GGGAGCTTCACATCTCCTCTTATGCATTGCATATTATGCGTTATGTGAATTAGGGCTTGTCATCCCTTCTTCATGTAATGCATATATGTAGGAAAGTTAACTTATCGTCTTCCTCTTCATGAATGTATATCGCATATATCCTTATTATTGATTTGTTTGATTTCACCCCTTTATTGATTTTTATTTCTGACAAAAAGGGGGAAACATTGTTTTTGTATTTACTTTAACCCCTTTGTTGATGATTGCCAAAAGGGGGAGAAGTATATTTAGTATATATGCATGTTTTGGAGAAGAATTTTTATTTATGCATATTGTTTTGTTTTGCAAAAAGGAGAAAAGAATTTGTTTATGCATATTGTTTTGTTTTGCAAAAAGGAGAAAAGAATTTGATGAGTTTTATGCTTGATTATCATGTGTATCTCTTTATATTTACATACATGTTTATTTAGTTTATGTGCTTTATTGCCATATCTATTTATTTCTTGTGATGCATGAGTTAAGGGGGAGCTTCTTTGAAGCTTTACTTTAATCCATGCATATATAACTCCATGAGTTTTGTCATCATCAAAAAAGGAGAGATTGTTGGCCCAAAGGCCCATCACTCTAGTTTTAATGATGATCAACTCATGTAGTTATAGTACTAATGATCTTGTGTTTATTTAGTCTTAGATTTATGATCAAGATCTTAGTAGGTGTGTAGCTTCAACAAAGGATTTAAAGTTAAGTTTTGGAGCTAGCACATGTTGATTCAAGAGCCTATGCATCAAGACCACATCAAGTACTTAAGAAGAGTCTAGCTCTTTGGATCAAGTTTGGACCAAGTCAAGAGGAGAAGAACTTCAAGTGAAGACCTTCAAGATCAAGACTCATGTCTAGGTTTGTTTTTTATAAGATTTTGTTTTACATTAAAATGTAAAGGATAGAATAGTTGGTGGATTGCTCAAGTATACCATATACACACACACCTCTTGATTTAGATGAGTTTTCACAAAAGAGTTTCTATTTTTGAAAATATAAAAGAGTTTTCATTTGGAAAAATACCGGTTTAATTTTTGGACTTCATATATACATGTGTTTTAACCATAACCATGTTTAGTGCTTATTGTCAAAAACATCGATATTTCTTCATGTATGTGTAGTGGGTCATATCCATACACACCATGCTTTAAAAGTGTTTAAAATATCTTGTTTTTGTATTTGGAGAAGTTTTGAAAAATAAGTTTTGGAAAAACCAATTTGGAAAAATACGGTTTTTATTTTAGCCAAAATTTCTAAGTTACAAAAATAGTTCAAAATGTTTATAACATGTCTTGATTTTACTCAAACATGTATGTTTATCAAAGTATAATACTGAACCTATTTTTGTAGATTTTTCGTGAATTTATGAGATTTTATTTAAGATAAAAAATCAGTTTTAAATCCCTAAAAAGACCTGTCCTGGCTTCTGCCAGTCGACCGGACCGGTCGACCAATCTAGAAGTCAGTCGACCGACGTGCACAGAACGTGCATGCCAGTTTGGCTGGAGGGCCGATCGACCGACCCGGTCGACCGCCAGGAGCTTCTGCTCTATGGAAAGCCCCGGTTGACCGGGCTGGTCGACCGGCAGAGAGCTCTGCTCTCTGTTCCAGGCCACGGTCGACCGGGCCGGTCGACCGAGGCTCCAACGGTCAGAAATCTGACCATTGGCGGTCGACCGACAGCCGTCAGGGCTGCTGATTTGGCCCCGACGGCTAGTTTTTGAGAAGCCTATTTAAAGGGGCTTCCTTGGGCTGTTTTAGCTAAGATTTTTGGAGAGTTTTAAAGATAGTTTTTCCTACTCTATTAAGAGGTTTTCTCCACCTGTTTTAGAGCCAATATTTCCAATTCAAAAGGAAGTTTATCAAGAGTGTTTTCTAAGTGATTTCTGGTGTTTTCCGCCACAACTTCCATCCTTATTTTTCTCACAAACACTTGAGCTATCCATAAAATATTCATCATATAGGAGTGTTATTGTGAGATTGTTTTTTAGGTTATCAAAGTGTTATGAACACCAAAGACTTCATCTTTGCTTTGAGGAGGCGGACGTGTGTGTTCGCGTTGTTTCGAGTTCTAGTGAGAACTTGGTGTTTGAGATGCGGCCTCGGCGAGCTAGTGGGCTTGCAGTGTGCTTGTTCTTGTGGGAACGAGTGAAGGGTAGAGAGTCCAATGAGTTCAAGTGTGAACTTGCCTTGTAGGTGTTGCGGCACCAAGTGATCTGGTGGGATCGATTTTAGTGGAAATCCTTTATAGTGTTGAAGGCGGGGACGTAGAGCAAGTTGTTAGCCCGAAGGCCCATCACTCTAGTTTTGATGATGATCAACTCATGTAGTTATAGTACTAATGATCTTGTGTTTAATTAGTGACAGATTTATGATCAAGATCTTAGTAGGTGCATAGCTTCAACAAAGGATTTAAAGTCAAGTTTTGGAGCTAGCACGGTTTGATTCAAGAGCTTGTGCATCAAGACCACATCAAGTACTCAAGAGGAGTCTAGCTCTATGGATCGTGTTTGGACCAAGTCAAGAAGATGAGAAGGCTTCAAGTGAAGACTTCAAGAAGATGAAGACTTGTGTCTAGGTTTGTTTTTAGAAGATTTTGTTTTTAGTTAAAATGTAAAGGATAAAGTAGTTGGTGGATTGCTCAAGTATCATATAAACACACACTCTTGATAGTTTTGTTTTTACAAAAGAATTTTATTTTAGAAAATATAGTTTTGGTTTTTGGTACTTCTCATATATACATGTTTTAACCAAAACCTTATTTAGTGCTTAATGTCAAAAACATAGATATTTCACCATGTTTGTGTAGTGGATCATATCCATACACTCTATGCTTTCAAAGTTGTTTAAATATCTTGTTTTTGTATTTGGAGATGTTTTGGAAAAACATAGTTTGGAAAATCAAGTTTTGGAAAATACCGTTTTTATTTTGAGCCAAAATTTCCAAGTTACAAAAATAGTTCAAATTGTTTGTAACATGTCTTGATTTTGTGCAAGCATGTTTGATTAATCAAAGTATTATATTGAACTTATTTTTGTAGATTTTTTTATGAGTTTTATTTCAAACAAAAGACCAAAATTTTTATCCCAGTTTTCTGATCTGGCATTAGCCGATCGACCAACCCGGTCGACCGACGTGCACAGACATGCACGCCAGTTCTGCAGGAGGGCCGGCCGACCGACCTGGTCGACCGTCCAGAGAGCTCTGCTCTCTGAAAGGCCCCGGCGGACCGAGCGGTCGACCGGACAGAGAGACTTGCTCTCTGTATCCTGGCTCAGTCGACCGACCGGTCGACCGATGGCTCAAACGGTCTGAAATATGACCGTTGGCCGGTCGGCCGGACGGTCGACCGACAGGCCTGACAGAACCCCAACGGCTAGTTTTTCTGAGCCTATAAATTTGGGGGTTTGGGCATTGTTTTTCTCTAAGATTTTTAGTGGACTTTGAGCCAGTTTTTCCACTTATTTAAAAGAGTTTTCTCCACTAAATTGAGAGCTAATACTTCCAATCAAAAGAGGAGTTTTTATCAAGAGTGTTTAAAAGAGATTTCTTGAGTTTTCCTCCACCATCTCTTTCCTTGTTTTTCTCACAAACACTTGAGCAACCCATTGAGCTATTCATTCTATAGGAGTGTTTTTGTGAGAGGATTTTAGGTGATCAAGAGTTGTGATCACCAAAGTTCATCTTTGTTCCTTTAAGAAGGCGGACATGTGTGTTCGCATTGTTTCGGGTCCTAGTGTGGACTCGGTGTTTCGGGTTCGGGTGCGAACTCTTTGTTTGAGGTGCGGCCTCGGCGAGCCGGTGGGCTTGCGGTGTGTACGGGCTAGGGAGTCCGAGAGCTTGTAGGTGTTGCGGCACCGAGGAGTGATCCATTAGGATCGATTATAGTGGAAATCCTTCGTGTGTCAAAGGCGGGGATGTAGAGCAAGTGTGCTCGAACCTCGAAACAAATCCCTTATGTTTGCGATTGCTCTTACTCTCTCTCCCCCTTATTGTTTTATATCTTGCATGCTTAATTGTGTTCATCTTTATATGCTTGATATACCTTGTGTACTTAATTGTTATACTTGCTTGGGTTTGTTTGCTAACACTTGTATTTAACCAAGAGAGCCAACGCGGCACCTCAACCCTTATCTAGGGGAATCTAGAGGAGTTAGTTTAGAACCTTTCACGGGGAATTCGGCTACACTCTTGTGTTATACGTGGTGTTTAGTTTAAATAGTTTGTTTAGGTCATAATAGTTTTTACTTCCGCATTATTTGGCATTTAGTGACCATTAGATTAGCCATCACCTATTCACCCCCCCTCTAGGTGATCCTACAATTGGTATCAGAGCATCTTCAATTAGTATCAGAGCCAAGTGCTCTGAATTTGGGTCTCACAACCTAGAGTTAAAGATCCTCATTTTTAGCCTAATCACAATATTTGTACACACACCATGGACTTCATGTCACCACCCATGTTTGACATTCTTAACATCCACATATGGAAGGTGAAGATGTCTTTGTACCTCAAAGCCCTAGGCATTCATGTTTATCTTGCCACAACTAATGATGCATATTGTTTAAATGGTAAGAATATTGAGGCTAATGCAAAAGCCCTAAATGCTTTAAAGTCTACCCTAAATGATGATTATTTATCTAGGGTTTCTAATGTTGATTCGGCTTTTGTAGCATGGAACATCATCACCTCCCTCGGCGAAAAGGATCTATATTATGCGGGGAGCGATTCGGACGTTGGAAGCAACACCTCCAACTTGTGCTATATGGTCCAAGGGGATAACCCCCTTGAGGTAACTACCGAATCCGAGGCAGATGAAAACGACATGTCATATGATGAACTTGCTTCTTTTTGTCAACAACTATTAGAGAAATATGACATGCTTAAAAAGGATAATAAGAATTTGAAGAAGAAATTTGATTGCATGCTAAATGAAAAAGATTCATTAGAAAATAAGGTTGCATGCATTGAAAAAGAAAATAAAGATTTGAAAAATGAAAATATTTCCTTGATGTCTAAATTGAATGATTTGTGTGAAGGAAATATGATTTTGAAAAATGAAATTATCTTGGTGGAGAAACAAAAAGAAATTGCTTTTCAAGAAAACAACTCTTTAAAAGGAAAATTTTTGAAAAAGAAAAAGAAAAAGAAAGGTTTCTAAAAAGAATAAGAAAAATGACTCTATATCTCACCTTTCTCTACATGCCACCATTGATGATAGTGAGATTAAACTTTTGAAAAATAAAATTAATAGTTTGAGCTCTACCTTGAGCACATGTGCATTTAACCACACTAGATTGGAGTCTATGTTTTCAAAGAAACAACTCCACATGTTCATGCACATCATTCTCATCATGCATATTCACTATTTGCACGCCACGATCACACTCACAATCATATGCATCCTAAGGTGTACAAATGTACACATTGTGACCGCAAAGGCCATTTAGCAAAGTTTTGTTTTGATAAGTTACATTATTTAAATTTTGCTAATAAAAATGTTTGGGTGCCTTACAATGCTAACCCCCAAGGACCCAAGAAAAAATGGGTACCAAAACCCCCACCTTGTGTTTTTGATATAGGTGAGGGCTCTCACACGACGTGAGAGAGAGATGATGCCTTGATGGTGGATGCATGGACTTGAAGGACATATAATTGATGCACCGCTATCAAGGAGGTTTGGTGGGTCAACGACCATGTTTGGAGTTTTGGAACATAGCTCCTTAGTTGGTAACTATTTCTAAACTCTTAGTTTATTTACATGCTTATTCATTTTTGACATCATATAGCATGTTCATGTTTTTGCGCTTCATGTGGTAACTATAGTTTAAATGTAGTTTTTATCAAAACTTGTATTTATACATGTACAAATAGTGAGAACAAATTGATTCATATATGTTTGCACTTCATGCTCATTTGTACCACTATATGCACATGTATAGTCTAGTTTTGATGATTCTCTCATTTACACTTGTTTTGCCAATTTTCATGTTTTACTTCATGTATATGTAATTTTTGTTCAAATCTAATAAATATACATGTATACCCCTTGAGTCATTTGCCTTCATGCAATATATATTATGGACTCTTTTATGTTTGGGATATGTATGCATATTGTTAGATTTAGATAAATCATACATATACCTAGAAGTTTATTGTTTTTAATGAAATAAATTTTCATGTTTTGTTGATAAAATAAAATGAATAATTTGTTTTGATCATTTTGAGCCTTAATGACTATTTTCATGAAAATGCTATATACATAATCTTTGTACACTCACACTTTATTTGTTTGTCATGACTTTGGTTCATGAACATATTTTTGAGCTTTATAGATCGAGTGTCAATTCTTGTGTATTTGGTATGATTCATGAAATACATATGATTTGGTTTCATGTTTTTGAAGGATCTTTAACTAGTTTTTCAAAAATTAATTTAACTAGTTATTTATTCTTCAATGTTTTATGAGATATACACATGATCCTATTATTGTTTCAATTGGTATCATTGAATCGTTTCAATTGGTATCAATTTGACTCTATTTTTGTATATACTCATATTTTGTTTTCCTATATATGTATGTATCAATTTCAATTGGTACACTCATTTTTCATACATATATATGTTTTGTTTTTGTGCTTAAGTTAAAATTGATTTATATGTTTAAAGCACAAAGTGGTTTATGAAAAGAAAATAAAAATGTTAAGAAAAATTCTCAAGATTTGTTTTATTGAGAAAATTCAAATTTTTGTTTTATAAGAAAAATCAAAATTTTTGATTTGTATTGCCTATATGCAAGGAGAGCTTAACATCTCTTCTACACATAAATTCATGTTGAGTGTATTGTATATTGAGGAGCTTGACAACTCTTCTTTATGTGGTACACGTGTGTAGGGGGAGCTTCACATCTCTTCTTATGCATTACATATTATACGTTATGTGAATTAGGGCTTGTCATCCCTCTTTCATGTAATGTATATGTGTAGGGAAGTTACTTTAGCGTCTTCCTCTTCATGAATGTATATCGCATATAACCTTTTATTGATTTATGTTTACCCCTTTATTGATTCTATGTTTATGACAAAAAAGGGAGAAAAATTTGATGATTTTGTTTTTACTTTAACCCCTTTGTTGATGACTGACAAAAGGGGGAGAAGTATTTGAGATATATGCATGTTTTCCTTGCTTAAGTGGGAGAAGTATTTGTTTTCCTTGCTTAAGGGGGAGTAGTATTTGTGTTTATGCATATATGTTTTGTTTTGCAAATAGGAGAAAAAGATTTTGTGATTTTGTTTTATGCTTGATTAGCATGTTTACTCCTTCATTTGCATACATGTTTATGAGCATACATTGCATATTTTTTTGTTTGTTTATTATGCATGAGTTAAGGGGGAGCTTCTTTGAAGCTTTACTTTAATCCATGCATATATAACTTCATGAGTTTTGTCATCATAAAAAAGGGGGAGATTGTTGCCCGAAGGCCCATCACTCTAGTTTTGATGATGATCAACTCATGTAGTTATAGTACTAATGATCTTGTGTTTAATTAGTGACAGATTTATGATCAAGATCTTAGTAGGTGCATAGCTTCAACAAAGGATTTAAAGTCAAGTTTTGGAGCTAGCACGGTTTGATTCAAGAGCTTGTGCATCAAGACCACATCAAGTACTCAAGAGGAGTCTAGCTCTATGGATCGTGTTTGGACCAAGTCAAGAAGATGAGAAGGCTTCAAGTGAAGACTTTAAGAAGATGAAGACTTGTGTCTAGGTTTGTTTTTAGAAGATTTTGTTTTTAGTTAAAATGTAAAGGATAGAGTAGTTGGTGGATTGCTCAAGTATCATATACACACACACTCTTGATAGTTTTGTTTTTACAAAAGAATTTTATTTTAGAAAATATAGTTTTGGTTTTTGGTACTTCTCATATATACATGTTTTAACCAAAATCTTATTTAGTGCTTAATGTCAAAAACATAGATATTTCACCATGTTTGTGTAGTGGATCATATCCATACACTCTATGCTTTCAAAGTTGTTTAGATATCTTGTTTTTGTATTTGGAGATGTTTTGGAAAACGTAGTTTGGAAAAATCAAGTTTTGGAAAATACCGTTTTTATTTTGAGCCAAAATTTCTAAGTTACAAAATAGTTCAAATTGTTTGTAACATGTCTTGATTTTGTGCAAGCATGTTTGATTAATCAAAGTATTATATTGAACTTATTTTTGTAGATTTTTTATGGGAGTTTTATTTCAAACAAAAGACCAAAATTTTATCCCAGTTTTCTGATCTGGCATTAGCCCGTCGACCGACCCGGTCGACCGACGTGCACAGACGTGCACGCCAGTTCTGCAGGAGGGCCGGCCGACCGACCCGGTCGACCGTCCAGAGAGCTCTGCTCTCTGGAAAGGCCCGGCCGACCGAGCGGTCGACCGGACAGAGAGACTTGCTCTCTGTATCCTGGCTTGGTCGACCGACCGGTCGACCGATGGCTCAAACGGTCTGAAATGTGACCGTTGGCCGGTCGGCCGGACGGTCGACCGACAGGCCTGACAGAACCCCAACGGCTAGTTTTTCTGAGCCTATAAATTTAGGGGTTTGGGCATTGTTTTTCTCTAAGATTTTTAGTGGACTTTGAGCCAGTTTTTCCCACTTGTTTAAAAGAGTTTTCTCCACGAAATTGAGAGCTAATACTTCCAATCAAAAGAGGAGTTTTTATCAAGAGTGTTTAAAAGAGATTTCTTGAGTTTTCCTCCACCATCTCTTTCCTTGTTTTTCTCACAAACACTTGAGCAACCCATTGAGCTATTCATTCTATAGGAGTGTTTTTGTGAGAGGATTTTAGGTGATCAAGAGTTGTGATCACCAAAGTTCATCTTCGTTTCTTTGAGAAGGCGGACGTGTATGTTCGCATTGTTTCGGGTCCTAGTGTGGACTCGGTGTTTCGGGTTCGTGTGCGAACTCTTTGTTTGAGGTGCGGCCTCGGCGAGCCGGTGAGCTTGCGGTGTGTACGGGCTAGGGAGTCCGAGAGCTTGTAGGTGTTGCGGCACCGAGGAGTGATCCATTTGGATCGATTATAGTGGAAATCCTTCGTGTGTCGAAGGCGGGGATGTAGAGCAAGTGTGCTCGAACCTCGAAACAAATCCCTTGTGTTTGCGATTGCTCTTACTCTCTCTCTCCCTTATTGTTTTATATCTTGCATGCTTAAATTGTGTTCATCTTTATATGCTTGATAAACCTTGTGTACTTAATTGTTATACTTGCTTGGGTTTGTTTGCTAACACTTGTATTTAACCAAGAGAGCCAACGCGGCACCTCAACCCTTATCTAGGGGAATCTAGAGGAGTTAATCCAGAACCCTTCACGGGGAATTCGGCTACACTCTTGTGTTATACGTGGTGTTTAGTTTAAATAGTTTGTTTAGGTCATAATAGTTTTTACTTCCACATTATTTGGCATTTAGTGACCATTAGATTAGCCATTACCTATTCACCCCCCTCTAGGTGATCCTACACAAGTGTGCTCAAACCTTGAAACAAATATTCTGTATTTGCGATTGCTCTCTCTATCTCTTACTTGTTTATATCTTGCATGCTTATATTGCTTTCATCATTATATGCTTGATATATATTTATGCCCTTATTGATATATGCTTGGGGATTGTTTGCTAACACTAGTATTCAACCAAGAGAGCCAACGCTTATTTAGAGGAATCTTGAGGAGTTAGTCCAGAGCCCTTCACGAGAAATATGGCTACACTCTTGTGTTATACTTGGTGTTTAGTTTAAGAAGTTTTAGTTTGCTTAATAAGCTTTTAATTCCGCATTATTGACCATTAGATTAGCTAGTCACCTATTCACTCCCCTCTAGGTGATTTCAATTAGTACTATAACTATATTATCCCTGGTCTAAAATACTGTATTTTTTATTTTTCTAAAGCATTTATTTTATTTTACTGGTTATTTTATTATTATTTGTTATTTTTAGTATTGAGTGTTTCATTATGATTATAATTATTATTGCTATTTTTATAGTTATTTTAATTATTATTAACTATTATTGTTATTAATATTATTATTATGTATTGGTATTATTGTTGTTGATTATTATTACTAGAGTATTATTATTAGTATTTTAATAATTATTATTTATTTCTATTATTACTTGGTTAATTATTATTATTATTTATCATCATTGTTATTATTAATATTATGGGATGAATTATTATTTTATCTCCTTGATTCTTTTTCCCATACCTATTTATCTAAACCTAAAACCCACCAACCCAATAATATATAACCCAATCCTAATCCAAATTCTACCTTATCAAATCTTTTCATAAATCTTAACTAATCATAATCTAAATCTTAACAATAATCATATTTATCCTAACTTACCCAAATCTAAATCCTATTTTCAAAATCATAACTTCAATTAATTCTATTCGAACTACTAAGTCAAGCAATTTGAATTTAACTGATATTCTGATTTTAAAATCCCTAATAATTTATAAAAAGTCTAAACTACTTCTTTTTCTACCTCCAAAGAAAAATTATAACCCACTCTTACACCTCCTTCTTTCTTTTCTCCACAAGCGAAGCATAAATGGAAAGGAATCTCGAAGGGCAGAAATTGAGGAACATGTAGGAGAGATCAAATTAAAGTAAGTAATCTATTTTCTCAAAACTTATTAATATAAATAATTTATTAAAATCATGTCTATACTATAATCTCCATGAATAATTTTATACATCAAAACTCAATCAAAAATTCAACTAAAATATACATGACAATGTACCAAACCACATCTTAATTTACATATTTTTTCTAAATTTTACAGCCAAGATTTTCACAAAAAAATAAGAAAAGAAAATTCCTGGACCAGGCTTGGGCCTTGGCTGCTAGATACATATATATAAAAAAATGAAAAGAAAGAAAGAAAGAAAGAAAGAAGAATTGCATATTAAACTAATTAGTTAAAAATATCAAAAAAATGTAGAAATATATAAATAATAGTCTACAATTCTTCTACTTTTTATAATAAAAATTTTAGACTAATACCAACATAAATTAACTCAAACCATCCACTTTAAAGCCATTTTCTTAATGATAAATTCAGACCCATTAAGCATTTTAATGGTTTAAAGCCTATTAAAAATTCAACAAAATTTTAGAAATTAGTTCAAACTAAACCTACTAAATTCATTAGACCTGGAGGACCATATTCCTAACTCCCAAACTATTTAATCAATATTAAAATCTCTTATAACTCTCAAGTAAAACATCCTTTTAAAAATTCTAATAATTTCTATTGAAATGAACCATGTAGATTTATCGGAGTCTTATAATTTCAGTGCTTTGGACTTGGGATCGAGTTCAAATGAGTATTCTTTTTCTCTTTCAGTTAAACAAGAATTTTGTAATAAATGATTTTATTTTGTTTTGTAATTATGCTACTAAAATTTTCTGAGATGATATTTGTGAGTATTATTTCCTCATTCACCATTATCAGAAATATATGTGTGTTGCTTATTTTATTTCAATCTGCCTTATTACACTAGTATGATTTCTCGTATCATTTCATGAGGTACCAGTGAGTATTCACTTTGATTATATAGCTTACTTGAGTGCCTTTCAATATCTTTTCATGTGTTAGTTGTTCGACGTTATTGGCTCAGGACTAGTTGTGGTATAATTTTGGACTGTGACTTATTTGGATCTATAGATTGACTGAGCTAGTTCATATTTGAGGAGAGATAGCATCACTCATGTGTAGTTTTATCGGACAATTATTTGGTGAATTGAAACTTGCAAAATAATTACATGTTGATTGATTGGTGAGTCGATGAGAGCTAGATTTTCAGGTATTAGTTTCTTATATGTTTAGTGGTATTTGAAGAACATGGTAGTTCTTGATGTTACCTTATTGATATTGAGCATCATACGTATATGGTTGATCTTAGTATTGTGATATGCGACTTATGTTATTTCATGTGTAACCGTTTCGGATTCATATTTAGTTGTGATAAATCTTAAAATATAAATTGATTGATCTTGAGGTTGATTGACTCATGATTGAGATTAAAGATTCATATTTTATGTGAAGTACTTATCAGACTTGATAGTCATGTACTTGATGATAAGTTAGATGATGATTCATTGTATTCTGAGAGTGTATTATATATGAAGTTACCTTATTAAAAGACTGATCTTCTGATACTTGGACTGATATGGACTTAGTTGGAGTTAGAATTGATTGACATGAGGATTAGTGTTCGTTTCAAAGAATTTTGATCGGTGTTCTGATGAGATTGATGTAGTTTGATCCGTAGTTGTGGGTATTCCCTTTTTTACCCCTGGTTATACTATTTCAGTATTGCTGTCTTGTTGATGTTGATTATCAGACATAAGGGCATCTTAAATTCTATATTGCTTGAGGAGTAGGGTAGATTGGGTTGAGCTGGCCTGGTAGCATGTATATGTATAATTGACTAATTACTTGGATTTATGGATCTTGTGTTTGAACTTAATTGAAGTGAGAGTTTATGATGATCTTAATTAAAATTGGATAATGATGATTGGTTGGATATAGATGAGTATGTATTTTATATATTGAGATTTAGATATATCGATGACTTTGAGAATCTGAGTTGATTAAATATTTTGCCCGGATTATACTATTCATACAGCAGGTTATTACTTATCTTGAATATCATGATTTACCTGAGAAACTTGACTAATTATACTTGGCATCTACCTAATAATTATAATTTTCATGTTATTATAGCTGTTGGAAAAATATTGTATACGGTAACAACACCCTCATGTTATACTTATTGCATGTCCTGTTATACTGGTATCCTGTTCACTGACATTATATATCCTGTTATACCGATATCCTGATTACACATATTGACGTCGTTATCGTGGCGATCACCGAGTTGTCCCAGTAATCTAAGTAACATGCACATTAAATAATCTTGATAAACTAATAACATGATATTAAACAACTTACACTGGATTGGAAAAATTGATAGAGGAGACAGCGTCTATATTTTGAGTGAACCTAGGATATAGGTTGCGCAACCAAAAGAGAGTTCCACTGCAGAGTTCTTGGGGATGACTGATACCCCATCCTGTTCTTGTTCCTGTTATACACGTTATACATGTTCCTGACTACCTTGCGGTATGGCCTGATTTAGCACCAGGAGTCTGGGTCGTGTTCCTAGGTATGTATGGACCCACCTAAAGTATGTACAATGTCTCCAACCGATCAATTTCAATAACATAGGACCCTGTTTGACATGTGTAGTAGGCGCAGTATGGGATGCGTCTATTACAGGTGACAACTGGTGTTCGCTAACATAATAAATAATAATATATTGTAATTGATTGTCTTTGCCTGATACATGTATGTATGTTGGACACCCGATGTTACACCTGACCTGATTGGACATTTGATTTTAGTACTGACTGACTCTACCCGCTTGATATATAGATCGTGATAGACACCTGATTGAATACCTGACTGGACACATACTCTACTGTGTGCTATCAACATTACTATTTATTTACTTTATTCATATTATTTCTTATATATATATATATATATATATATATATATATATATATATATATTCTTTATCTGCTCACATGTTATATGCACATACACTTCCTAGTGTATTCTTACACATTCACTAGAAGTTCTTACTCCCTGAATTTGCATATCCAGATATGTGGCTATTTATTGCTGATCAGGTTTTTAGAGAGAATCACAAGCACCTTGAGGAGCCAGAGTTCTCTCTTACTCAATTATTTTTTCTCGATATTTTCTGTCACTTCTTTATTCCATCGCTTTCATGATTATATGCATTGGACTCATATTTATTCCATTTCCTTTTCATATGTCATCATGTGTGAATGTTTATATGTGACAGTGCAGTGATATTGATTTCCTATAGTGATTATATAGCTTGTTCTGGTCACTTTAGACTTAACGTATATGCGTGGGGTATTTTCCTCGCATATATATATGTCACCGACTCTCGTCGCGACTCCGTTTCCACGTATTTTGGGAAGCCCGGTGTGACGATGACTATATGAGTAAATAATCTAGAGTGATGGGGTCTTGGGCTAACACAAAAACGCTTCCGCCAAGTCCTGATAAGGAAGATAGTATTTTCTGCCAAATCATCACAAACGTGATTTTACAATTTTCTCCATATTTCTCCACACGTGTAGATCGATAATATACACGAGGCCGGGCGAGGACAAGTGGTTCTACTTTGATAATTTTGATCACTGCAACGGCATCATATATCGCGATGGGAAGTTTGTGATAGTCACAAATTTACAAGTTCATGCAGTAGATTTCAGTGCTTCTGGTCTTAAGACTACAGTGATAGGAACAAGAATTTATTCTGTCCTCCCAGATTGTGTTGCGAAATTTATCTGGTGGACCTATCTGGAGTTTTGCTTGTCATTAATAGATCCTGAAGCAGTGTCATGGATCCCATTTATAATTTGGACAGCCACTCTCTCTTCTTAGGCACTTGTTTGACTTTTTTGACTAACATTGTTCATGGAATGAAAGAAAATTGCATCTACTTTACTGATTGTTTTCTCAACAAGGTTGAAGAAAATGGAAGATTAATATATCATGACATCGGGGATTACAACACGAAAGATGCGAGTATAGAGGTTATAAATATTTTGTGTCAAAGCAGTAGCCACTACCTATTTGGATAATACCTTCCAGAGTTTAGAGTGATAGAACACGTTGAATTCGTAAGATATTTTCTAATTCGATCAATACTCTATTTTTTATCTCATATCATGACACATATGAAGTTTATGTTAGTCAATATACTAGGTGTGTCTAATATGTGCACTAAGTTATGAAGGTATGTGAGACCTAGTATTAATCTCTTATTAGGATTTAGGGTATTATATGAAGGTCACTAATTAATGGATTACATATAAAGAGGAAGTCCCTCTCTGTAGCTACGCATTGATCTCTATCTATAGGAGACTTGGTTAAGTAAAAGGAAGGCTCTTCATCTCGTTCTCTACAACGGCGATTCAAATCCGGGTATAGTTTATCAATTCCCCAAGAGGTATGTCTTTTAAAGATTTTCTCTCATAATATTTATCATACATACTATTTAGATCAGTACATAGATGCAATTGATGTTTTTCTATGATAAATAAATTCTAACAAGTGGTTTTAGAGCCTCGCTATGCTATATATGTTTTGAGATCTAATCATGATGATTATTATTATTTTTATTTGAGAACAATAATGTTGAAACCCTTAGCTCTGCCTGTACAGTTCTATTTTGGGGTTTTCCCTCTTTGATTTTTTTTTTCCGTGATTTCCATACTCATGGCTCATGAATCGAAAAGAGCAGATCGAAGTTACTAATACAAACTAATGGATCTAACGATTTTTTTTTTTGCTTTGATTTCACGCTTGGCACGCCGCGTTCCATGTCACGCCCCAACTCATTCTGGGGGCTCGTGCGCAATTGATCCCTAGTGTGAATTTGTTTAAAGGATTTGGTGGTATTAGTTTTTTTAAGGATTTGTATGCAATTAATATGTATGCCTGCATTTTTAATATTTAAAAGATTTGGTGGTATCAGTTTTTTAAAGGATTTGCATGCAAATTAATATGTGTGCCTGCATATTTAATATTTAAAGGATTTGGTGGTATCGGTTTTTAAAAGGATTTGTATGCTTGCAAATTAATATGTATGCCTACATATCTATCTCCTGTTGCTTAGGGATTTATACAATTTTGCTCTTAATGTTTAAAGGATTTGTGCAATTTGCCATATTTTCTGTGTAAGGGTGGACCAGATTCTTTAAGGTTAGAACTTCATGGAGATTATAGCTCTCTGCCAATTGGTATAAACACCAAATATAATGAATTTAGTTAAATGAACAAATATGGTATTCATCAAATAATTAAAACATCTCAAGTATTCTCCATCATCTTTTGTGCATAAAATTAAGATGAATTTTAAATCTCAATAAATGAGATAAGTTCTCTTTTTTTGTTAAGATATCTTCAGAGATACAGATACATCAGTATTCAAAGTTAAAAAAAAAGAGGCAGTGATATTCTTCAGTGTCCAAATTATTTGTTTTGAACTAGATGCATGTAGCAAATTTGAAAATTTTTTTTTTGCATTTTTTATTGTGCGTTTCAGTATTAGATTTAGACCCTATTAGTGTTCTATTATGTGGATTGCCAATCTACATGTTTTCTTGAAAAATTGTGGAGATTTTCAAACTATGATTTTGTGACTGAAACACAAATGGGACTTAGCATATTGATTAAATATATGTTACAACCACAATGATGCTCATGGTGCCTAGACATTTCCTGGCTTATTTAACCATTTAGTTGTGAATTCTCAGATATTATCTATTTGGCCGCTTACAGTTCAAAATTATTTTATTATGGATTGTTCAAGTAGAGATTTATGGTTTTGCAAATCCAATTTATAATATTTGGTGACTTATAATTGAGATGTTGATTTCATCTAAATTCAGTTTCTCTTGTCTGATTAGATGTATTTAAATATTAACTATTGCTATTTAAAATCATGTAATGCTATGAATAATGAGATTCATGTGCTTTGCGAGTGAACTAATTCCAGTCTTAGATAGCAAATTTTGATCTGCAGATGCAAGTATACTTGAATTCAATATGTACCATCATAATTTTCTTTTTAAGTTTGTATAAGTTTCTTTTTAGTTTCGTATAAGTTCATGAAAGTATTATTATCCTATATAATCGACATCCTCAGTAAAGCTTTTGACAACTTAAGGTAAATGTGATTTTTCTGGTCAAATTATGAATGTGAATACCAATGCTTGTGTTCAATTAAAGTTTTTTAGGTTTTCACTTAGGATTCATTGATGAAAGCAAATATTATAACATTTCATAAGTACAATATCTCCAATGGGGTTTATGTGAGATAAGATTAATGATCGTTTGAGTAAAACCTAATATGAATAGATAGATCTGCCCAAAGGTAAACTATTCAGTAACATATTTTACTTTACTCTTATTTTGAGATCCTCTAGTTGTACACATTAAGATTGACAGTGGTGTTAGGTTACTTAAAATTTTATATATTACCCAAAGGTGCCTATAGAATTTTAAGGTAACCTTGTAGGCAAGATAAACTACATGTGTCGGTAAGATTAGGATAATTCTAATCCCAAAAGATAGAAAGTGTCTATAATTGAACCGAACGTGACCAGTCTAGTCTTTAGCATGATGTTATCATCAACTGGGTGTAATCATAATTAGTCAAGATTAAATCGTTGATTGTGGACTAGTAAGTGGAAAGGAATGAACCCTGAACGCAATGTCACTCTGACTCGACCATCCTAACCTTGAAAAGGATCGTGACAGTAAATAATTAATGCATATATATTCACATAATTTTATTATGTGCCAGTAAATATTAATTTAGTTTAGAATTTATTTTCGCTATAGTTATGAATCCCACCTTAATCTACAAGCATTTGACTGGAATAAAGACCTTGATATACTCAAATTATTTATCAGAAAGATGAAACTCCAGATAGTATTGTGTTGTCTTGACTATAATTTTGTGCTAACTAAAAACAAGCTCATTATTGACCCAACAACTACTAATGCTCAAAAGGCAGCAACTCAAGAATCCATCGACAAATGGATTAAGACCAACAAGATGAGTATTCTCATAATTAACTTTCTATTGATGATTTCTCTCGTTATGCTTATATCTTTCTCATCTACTAGAATTCTGATTCTTTAAAAGTTTTCAAGACCTATCAAGTTGAACGATAGTTGAATCAGAAAATAAAAGTCGTAAGGTCTCATCGAGTGGGAGAATACTATGAGCAGATCGATCAGGACAATAAACATTCTGAACCTTTATGTAAATTCTGAAAGATCAAGACAATGCTCCTAAGAACACCAAACCTGAATTTCTATTATCTTTTGTTGTAGTATAAAATGATATTGTTCTTACATCTATCATTGCATTTTGATCCTACAAGAGCTCCTTAGCTTAGTAGAGGAGGTACTTTTTAAAGTATTGGACTATATATTGATTGATAAGGTCACCTTTGACTTATATAGTTGATCTAATTATTGATACAATATGGTAATATTTTGTTCTTATAACCGAATAGCTGAGTGAAATTATACATTGCTCATTGAATGGTTTCATTTCTGTACTCTAACTTTAGGTTGACAGCATAAAAAAGCTTCATTTTGTATTAGTTTCTTTTGTCAATCTGATGCGCTAATTTTGTTATAGTGCATGAGTCCACACTAGAGAATATTGCAGACCCACTACCAAAAAAACTCTTAGTGATCATCTTTTAGGGATATTGTGTATGCATGAGGGTACTAAAGTAATCTTGATTATTGTTTTTCTGAGTGGGAGTATAAATCTGTGATTATCATTCTGAGTGAGAGTTTTTATATCAAATTTTCAGCAATGCTATTTGTGTTCTTAGTACATTCTATATTCAGTTTCGTAAGATTTTTCTCAGACAGTTATTATGAAGACATACAATTATTATATGGTGTTTTATTTCAGTTGATATTGTTAAATGCGCATTTATAGTATTAAAGTTAAAGTTTAAAGTATAAAGTGTCTTTAGTGAAGAATATTAAGAATTCTCAAGATCGCTTGGGCTGGACATGGATAGGCTCCACAACCTTAAGCTTTTATCTCAATATGAGTGATGGTATTCGCATGATGGCCGTCTAAGTATTGAGAAGACGTGTGTCTAATAAGCACACGTTGCAGGACAGTTATGGAAATGTATTATACACACTACATGTATATTTGCCATATACGTACTGAACTCCACTAATAAAGTATTCTCTCGAAAGCTGTTAAGGTCATTAGCCCAAAAGTCCATGACACAAATTAGGCAAAAGCATAAACCTTGATCGAAATTTGTCCGTGAACCATGCTAGTCATCCTCTCAGTCAAAGAGTGCCAGTAGTTTGAGTGTACAATAACTAACGCTAAATTTCACATGTGGGTTTTTTCAAAAAAAAAAAAATCAAAGGATGGTCATCCACTTTTAAAATAAAATCTGATATGGGATATTACAGATTTTCAAAATAAATATTTTTTTCAAAATTTCAGTTGGGTATGTCTCGAGTGGGAGATTGTAAGATATTTCTTGATTCGATCCATACTCTATTTTCTATCCCATATCATGACACACGTGAAGCTTGTGTTAGTCAATATATTAGGTGTGTGTAAAATAGTGCACTAAGTTATAAAGATCGGTGAGACCTAGTACTGCTCTCTTATTAGGGTTAGAGCATTATGGGAGTGCCACTAATCAAAAGATTACATGTAGCACCCCGTTCCCGGGATACGTACCCAGATACGTGTCCCGACTTTTTTGACTGTATTATTGCAATTTTCTTTCAGTAGTTATTTTTAAGTTGTAATTTCTCATATTTTTGGTATCGGATCCGGATTCTCAGTCTTAGAGTCAGCCCTGACTTGGACCGGGAACCCGCTACCGGTTTGCCGCCTGATTTGACCATTCTGATATTCTGATTTGATCGATTTCAGTTTCAGACATTGTTTTCTAATATTTTAGATTTTTCATGATTTTCTGGAATTTTTCAGATTTTTTTCTGCAAAATCTCTAAAACCAGTGTTGGTCGGCATCGCTGACTGATTCCCAGATTTTTAGTTTTCAAATGGGATTGAATTTTAAAAATGGCTTTCATAATACTTCTTAGAATTTCATTTTCTATCTAAATACATTTTTTGAGATTTTTCCAATTTTATCAAAATCTGACTGATTCTGATATCGGCTAGTACGCTAGAAGATTTCAAGATTTTTAATTTGAAAATTACATTAAATTTCTCAAATATGATTTCACCGATCATCTTAGAATAATATTTGCTATTTTTGAGAATTTTTCAAAAAGTTTCTGGAATAGTCAAATTTTCGCCCTATTAAAATACTAATATTATTTACCGACCTTCTCTTTTCTTACTTTTTGCTTTTCCACTCCTCTACATTGTAATCCCAGAATTTTTTATTAATTTAATTATCTAATAATATATTTATTTACTAATTTTTTTCAATTTTTTTTCCTATTTTTCTTTCCTTTCTTTTCCTTCTTTTTTTCTTCTTTTCTTTTTCTCCTTCCTTCTCCCCATTCCCTGCCGCCTGCAAACTGCAGCTGCAGCAGCACATGGGCTGCAATAGCAGCCCATGCCCTCCCCCATTCCGCCCATTCTCTCCCTCTCCCTTTGCTTTCTATTTATTTTCATTTCCTTCTTTCCTTTCTTTTCCATTTTTATTTCTCCATCTTCTTCTTCATCCCACCAACACCAAATCCCCTACCTCAACCACCGCCGGCCACCCTCACCACCGCCGCCGGCATCCTAGCCGCCGCCGCCGCCGCACCCCCCAAGTCCCCACCTTCCTTCCCCACTTCCACCATCTCCAATTTCCCTCTCCATTCTTCCAATTTCAACATAACCCAACACTTCTTCTTCCACTTTTTCTCCAAAATTTACCGCCGCCTCCACCAAATTCACCACTCCAAACACCTCATCATCACCTCCTCCTCCTTCTCTAACTCCCCACCACCTTCAACCATCACCACAACCACCATAGCCACCTCCACCATCAACCACCTCCACCCCCTTCAACAACTCAAACACAACAACAACAACAACCCACAACTCCACCACCCCCTCCTCCCCGGGGGCCGGCGTGCGCGTCGCCACTCCCCCGGCGCCGCCGGCCCGGCGCCGGTACCAGGCCGCCGGTATCAGCGGTGGCCTGCCATCCCCCCCACCCTCCTTCTTTCTTTCTTCATCTTTCTTTCTTCATTTCTTTCTTTCTTTTCTTTTCTCCTTCTTTTCCCTAAATAAACTCACTTTTTCCACATTCCTAAAATACCCATCCCCTCATTCCCTTATTACTTCCCCATATTTACAACCAATACTCCTCCCCTTTTAATTCCTAATTTATTCCTAAAAATATCATATTCTCTCTCTCCTCTCTCTCCCCTCTCTCCTCTTCCTACAACTTTCTCTCTCTTCTCTCATTCCCTCATTAATATTTATTTATAATATATATATGAGTATATATTGATTTATGCATGGGTTAGTAGCTTGCTTGGTCGTGTTTGCGGATTTTTTCCCGATTTTCTCGGTATTTCATCCGGTGCTAGGCGAGTACATTTGTTGCTTTATTACCATCGTTCCTTGTCTAATAATTATTATCTGGCTTTTAATATATGATGTCTTCTTATGCAAGTTAGTATATGTCATATAAATGATTATCATGCTTTATAAATAACTTCCGACCGTTGTTATACTTTGTTGGACCGGTATTATACCGGGTATGTCTAGATCTGCTTCCGCTTTACTCGGCTTCGCCTAACTAATTAAAAGATAAATTTATTGTTATTATAAAAATGATTGTGAAGAGTTTGAACTGTTTATACCGTTTTCTCATGTATCTTGTTATGTGACCGGTTGATACCTGATATTTGTTATTATGACTCTCACCGATATATTAGTTACCTGACCCTAACATGTATACACCGGTACTTGTCATGCTATATTTATTATTTGATATCGACACCGGTACTTGCCATGCTATACTTATTATTTGATATCGACATCGGTACTTGTCATGCTATACTTATTATTTGATATCTGATACCGGTACTTGCCATGCTTGTCACTTGATATCGATACCGGTACATGCCATGCTATACTTATTATTTGATATCCGATACCGGTACTTGTCATGCTACACTTATCGCCTGCTACCTGACACCTGATATAGTAACACTTGACACTCGACCTGATATTGTGGCACCTGACTGGTTACTGTTATACATGGTACCCGTATTATATCGCCTATGCATGATTATTATATTGTTACCAGATATTTAGTACTCCTGAACTCCTGTACTCCTAAACTCCTGCACTCCAGAACTTCTGTATTCCTGAACCCCTAAAAAGGGTGACTCCTGATATTATACTCCTGATATTATACTCCTGTTAATTCCCGTAGTTGGATAATCATGGTTATACTGTATACACTTGTGGACATTATCTTTGGGCAATATATATAATAAAATACTCAACTTACACTGGGTGGGGGAAACTGATGGAAACCGGTATGATGTCATATTTATAATGGTGATATTTCTGAAGTGTCGTGTGGGGCGCGTAATGATAAGCCCCCGTAAGTAGTAGCCTGAATCTGAAGTGTCGTGTGGGGCGCGTAATGATAAGTCCCCGGAAGCAGTAGCCTGTACTCCTGAGCTAGTCCCAGGCAGAGATGGACCCACTATAAATATGAGCCATCAGATTTATCAGTTTCCAAATAATAACTCGTCTTATTCATAAGTGGATGTATGTGTGCCGGTAGCACATACAAAAACATATGAATCGGATGAATAACATAAAACAACCAAACAGTAATAAGGTTAGGAACGTGTGATATTTGGTCTCTCCTTTGTTCGGGTCCTGATACTCACATATCAAACCCGGATAAGTTTTACAGAGTGCGAGCTCTAGTATGGACTATCGTGATGTGAGGCGCTGGTAGGGAGGCGATTGAAATATTAAACGGTATTGATTATTATTATTGGATCAATTAAAATGTAACATCTTTATATTCTTCAGTTACAGTATTATGCTCTGAGTTGACACCCTGTTTTATAACACATGACCTCTGTGATACCATGATTACTCCAGGCACACTCTAGTTCTGTTACCCTGAGGGCAACTCAAGTCGTATGAACTCAGATGATGGTGACATCGGATATGTGGTATATATATGAGAGTTTTCTTGTTTGGATTATCCTCTCGACGTATCAACCCCATGAATTCATAATCTGAGTTTATACAACTAGTTTTGTTCATACTTATATTTATCGCGTGTTTAGTGTATTTATCACATGTTTGCCATATTTTGTCGCATGATTATATGTACCTATGCTCTCTATACTGTTTTCCATGCATGTTTTTTTCGATTCAGACTTATTAATATACATGTATTTACTTGATCTTGGATTTACTGTCATTTTTCTTATATTACTTGTCATTTCCTGTACCTGCATGCCTGGACCACATCACTTGATCATGTACGCATGTGCCTGTTATGCACGCCATTTGACTTTATCATATGTACTCGCTGGGGTTGCTGACAACCTTGAATTCTCATGTCCAGATCCTGTAGTCTGGACCATGGTGGCTTGGCTGTGACTGATCAGAGTGCGCAACGGATCCTCCCGTAGTGCAGCAGAAGTTCGGACACCGCCGTAGATCTTTCTCCCTGCTTTTCTCCTGTTTGGCTCCCGAGGCCCTCTTGCTACTCGTAAGCACCTCTCAGTTTTTGTATATCTCTTCATGTATTATGTACTTTTATTTTTTCTGGTGATGTAATATTTCTGTAATATTGTATCGCTTTCTGTGATAACCATGTGCTCGTATTATTCTGTTGGAATGTATATTGCCACTGTGCTTCCGCCTCTGATTCTTGCCTGCACTGAAGCTTAGCGTATATACGTGAGGGTATTTCCGACCTGCGTATATACGTCGCAGTGACGTCTCCGTACCCGCCGGATCGGGGCGTCACATTACATATAGAGGAAGTCCCTCTATGCAGCCACGCATTAATCTCTACTAATAAGCAAAGGGAAGGCTCTCTATCTCGTTTGCTACAGCGACGATCCAGATCCAAGTATAGTTTATCAATTCCCAAGAGGTATGTCTTTTAAAGATTTTCTATATTTCATAATATTTATTATACATGCTATTTTGATTAGTACATAGATGCAATTGATCTTTTTCTAACACAATTTTCACTTTGATTTATAACTTCTTCTTTCCTCTCCTACTAATAATTTTCCTCTTTTCATTTATCCCCCCCCCCCCCCCCCCCCCCCCCCCCACACACACACACACACACACACACTATTGCAAGAAACGTTTTTTTTAAATGAAGATTTCTTCTTCTCTTTTTTCCTGATTCTTTCTTTTCATTTTTTTTTTCCTCATGTTTCAAATTTTTGTTTCTTTTATTTTTTTTCTATGTTTTCTGAATCTATTCAATTTTTTATTCAATTTATTCTTTTTTGGATTTTTCTTTTCTTTTTGACATATTTTTTTTCTTTTTCCAATTCTTCTTTCTTTCTTTCCAAAATTTTCTTTTATGTTCCTAACTTCCTTAAGTTTTCCATGATTTTTATTTTATTATTTTATTCTATTCAATTTACTATTTACAATTCTCTTCTCTTTATTTTTTATTCTTTCTTCTCCTTTTCGTTAGGATTTTGTATACATGTCTATGGTTTTCATATAATAGTTGCAACATATCTAAATTTATGTAACTTTCTTTCTTAGGTACATGCTTAGACTGAAAATTACATATGAAACTGACAATATGATTTTATTATTCGAAAGAAAGGTTGAAAAGTTATTCAGCTATCTCGTTGAAGAACTTTGGTGCACTTAAGATTTGTGATATTTTATTAAATGCCTTCTTTTAATATTGCAAATATTGCAAGAAAAGGAGATTTCTATGTGTATCATGTGCATGGAGAAATGCATTACAAAGAGAGATGATTTCAAAGAACCAAATGATCCTACAATAAAAAAACATCGATGCTCACGACTGCATTTGAAAACTTTTTGGGACAAAAGTTGAAGATGAAAAAGCAGTGAAAGACTGGTCAAAAATTATTAGATATCTATTGAGGTTTTGTGATTTCTAGGGTTTAAGGATAATTATTGGATTCTTTCTTTCTTTCTTTTTTATTCTTCTTCCTCCTCTATTTCTTTCTTTCCTAGAATTATGATTTTAAGTGCCGACTCTAAAGGATCATTTCCATGTATGTGCCTGTATAGATAAACTACTACCTATAAAAATACTAATAGCTTTTCCGCGAGAGCCATTTTAGGTTACCATAATAAATCCTTACAATAAATTATAATAAAAACTCAAGTAAAAAAGAATTTCAAATTATAATAGGATTCATTCGTTGAGCCAACAGATGATTTCTAAAATTTGAGTAGCAATTAGAAAATCTCAATTAAAAATAATTTCTAAATCAAACCAACTTTTAATTGAGAAAAGAAGATTCCAATTAAAAAGTGCTCCCATGCAATCAGAAATTCATAAAAGTTTAATCTCTCAATGTTGATTGATAAGAAAATTATAATTATATAATTAAAAAGTATTTGCAAATCAAACTAACTCATGATTTAGAACAGAAGAATCACAATTAAAAGATACTCCCATGCAATAAGAAATTAAGGAAAAAATTTTTTAACGGACTCATACTGTTTTTCTGTATCTCGTGATACAAAAAGAATATAAAAATGCCCCTAACTTTTTTGACTATACGATAAATAAAAGATGAAGAGAGTAGAAAGATGAAGAGAGTAGAAATACTCCTACACTCGACTCTTAATCTTTTTTAAACGTGATGCATCAAAAACATACTGACACATAAAATACTCCAACTTATTCTATTATCTTAATCTGTTCCAATTGAATTTTAATTTTCTGTAATTTAGCCAAAAAGAAAAAAAATTGAAAGTTGTTTTTCATCAATGTTCTACTCTAATCATTATTCTGATTGTGAAACATATTAGATTTCAAATTCTCATATGGTTTTCTCTTTTATATTATCCTCTACGCAATTAGAAGAATAAAAGACGCAAAATAATAGTAAATTTATAGTTTTTTTATATTTTTCCTTTTTACTCATATTCTTTATTAGATGTAGTTTATTTCATAATGATTTTGATTTATACTAGAATTTTTTAGTGATAATTTTCCACTTAGATAATTTCGTTTGATGATTATGATGTTGATAGCAAAATTTTTATGGAGCTTAACGAATTATTTCAAATTACAGGAGTTATTAATCAATTGTTGGTTCACATTAGAAAAATCAAGGGTTTAATATGTCGAGTTAGTTTTAAAAACGAAGAAGTTTTAGGAGAAAAACAAGTCTACATTCTCTGTTTTTTTTTTTTTTGTAGTTCTTTTTAGTCTACTTTTGTAGTGTTCTCTTTAGCATTATGAAATTGATAGCAAACAAGTTTAATATTTATGAAATTTGATAAAACTTATATTTCAACAAATTTTGGTCGTGGGTGATTAGTGAACTAATGAACTGGGCTTGATCAAGGTGGATTGTGCTTCTACTTCGTCCGACCTGAAATCGGCCTACAAAACAAAGATAGTCAGAGGAGGTCGGGATGGCTCCCGATCTAAACCCTTCAATGCTTAAGTTAGCCCAATGTTTGAGGTGAACCTTCTTAAAGATTAGAAGAATGCAGTATGCTAGGGTTATAGAACATACCTTCCTTCAAGGCTGCTTGAGGTTAACAATATATTTAAGGGAATTCAAATGGTTGTCACGTACTAGGGTTCGTCGTGGTATTTGACATACTCGGCCAGTGTAACTTACGCAAGTTTTATTAGATGGGTCAAATGTCAGACGTGAGGCGTGTTGACTAGTCGTGTCGCCAGAGATCTATCACGCCGCCCAGGGGGCTAGTGGCAGTCTTGTGGTTCCTCCTTTGGTCCCCCTCATATTTGTTCCACACGCATTGTAATATCTGTGGGCTTGGCGTTTGGGTGGTGTTTGGGCTTTCCTCATAGGCCTAACAAATAGACCTGAGCTAATCCAGCACTCACAAATAACTCCTATTTAGTCCCCTATCTGTGGCTCGCCGGTTAGATCTGAATTTGCTCCTCAGAGGTCACTGGTTTGAACTTCCACAATGACATAATTCAACTAATAAAAGAAAATCTCAAAGCCCTCGATCCTCACAAGGTCCTCTGCTTGATCCTTGTCGTCACTCAAGCTCTTCGAGATTGGTTGAACAATGTGGCAGAGTGCTAACTTTTCTGAATTCTGTGGAAATCCAAGTGAGCTCATGGCCTTTAATTCGTAAAAATTACAAGAATTCTTTATTGGTTTCGGGTTCGGATATGACACGGATCTGACCCGAACCTGCCCCGTCTGCGCCCCTAAATTAGGACGCTGCACGCATGTATATATTTGCACATATTGGCAAATTACTTGTCAAAAAAAAAAGAAAGAAAATTCCCCAAAAGGATATGGACGAGGATAGGATAAGGAAGCAACATATCATTCTTGTGCACGGCACTTGCCATGGAGCATGGTGTTGGTACAAGGTTGCCACTCTCCTCAGGTCAGCAGGACATCTGGTTACGGTCCCTGACCTCGCGGCCTCTGGGATCGACCGGAGGAGGATCGAGGAGGTGGCTAGTTTCGCTGACTACTCGCGGCCCTTGCTGGACATCATGGCTTCACTCCCCGCTCAACAAAAGGTCATCTTGGTAGGTCACAGCTTCGGCGGGATGAGTACAGCGTTGGCAGCGGATAAATTCCCGGAGAAAGTAGCTGCTGCAGTTTTTGTTGCGGCGTTAATGCCGGACTGCACTTCTAGTCCTGCCCATTGCGTGAAGGTATGCTGAAGATTGGATTTCTTGGTTTACATGAAGATTCCTTTGGTCTATGTTAGATGATCTTAACCGTCGACTATTTTCTGAATTTTTATGATTCGATTATTCCATAACTAGCATCAGTCATACCACAGTAAATTGCACTCAAAGTAATTTACACTTAAAATGAATCATAATTGTCTGTAAACTAATGAATGATTATGATATCGACTTAAACCGTCCTCGATCTTTAGGGGGACTTCGATTAACTGACTAGTCTTACTTGAACATGTAGCTTCTACTGCAGCAGAGTCTGGGGACACAATCTATGTTGATGGACACACAAGTTAGCCATGTTGAAGCTCCTGCAGGACCTATGATCTCTTCCATGCTCTTTGGTCCTCAGTTCTTGGCATCCAAGCTCTACCAGCTCTGCTCACCTGAGGTACATCATCTTACAAATGTTAATAATTTTGAGCGAATAGTACAAACCTTAATTCATTTACATTGTATGAAATATGCGTGAGCATGATTTAGATATCAGTATCACATAAATTTAATTTCTGATTTAACATGATTAGTTAACTGATCTAGTTCGCTCGCTTGTGTACAGGACCTCACGCTAGCCACCACACTGGTGAGGCCGTCTTCGCCGTTTGCAGAAGATCTAGGGAGCATGCCGGCCTTCTCGAAGGACAAATACGGCTGTGTGCCTCGTTTCTACGTAGTTTGTAGCGAAGATGCTGTAATTGTGAAGGAGTATCAGCAATGGATGATTCAGAACCATCCTGTGAAAGAGGTATTTGAGATCGAGGGTGCTGATCATATGCCAATGTTGTCAAAGCCAAAGGAGTTGTACCAATCTCTCATTGATATTGCCGACAATCTCGAAGTATAATTCATTTCCTTTGATGCATTTGTATTTTAATTTGATGAATGAAATGAATTTGCCAAATTATATCGTTAGAATAATTTCATGAATCAAATAAACAATTGTAGTTTGCCCTCAGTTTTTCTGGGATGTCCGTCGTCTTCTTGGTATTGATTATTGTTTTGTGGTTTATTATTTTTAGCTATATTTATATTAGGAAATGTACATTTTATCCATGAGTATTAAAAACTTTTTTTCACAAAATCATAGGCAATAAGAATCTTTAACTTGATAAATACCATAGAATCTCACTAACTTTATAGATGAATGCCTCATACCAAATTTTTTGTAAGTAATTGTAGTGGATAAAATTCCGCCGCGATCGAACCTGTCATAGCACAAAGGAAAAAGAGAACACCTTTCATGTTAGGAGCACCGGTGTGGTGCCGGCCTAAAACCCTCGGGCATGAGAATCAGTAGTTGACAAGGAGGAAAGACCGACATAGAAAAACTATTGGTGCAGTGGTGGTGAACTAGCAGAAGGAAACTGCTAGCGTGGTGTGGTATGCGCTCTGAGGATTAGGGAAGTGATCTCCTTTCCGATAGAGAATGAGGGATATTTATACCTGACATTGGCGGTGAAGTAGAATGGATAGATACAGATCTTCAACTGTTCGATTTGAATCTGCAAATCCTCGCAACCACTGAGATAGTATCCAGATTATTGTGATTGATGCGCTAGAGGAGTGATCTGTCATTACGTATAACTGCTTGCTGAGTTGTGTGTCGTTACAGAGTTCTGATCGAATGGGGGGATAAAGGTGCACAACTGCCTTCACGATTTACAGGTATCTGCAAAATCTTTTGCAAATACTCTCAACAGGTATATTGGGGTTATGTTGAGTTTATTTTGCCAAAAGAATTGCAAAAAAATACTCCTCGTCCTCTCTATAAATACTTCATCTTCCCCACTCTATTTCATCACAAAAGTAATCTCTTAAATCTCAAAAAACAAAACTCTAAAACTCTCTCTCTACAAGCAGTATAAGCTCTCTCTACAAGCTCTCAAGTCCTCAAAATCTACAAACTCTACAAGCTCTCAAGTCCTCAAACTCCACAAGCTCTCTTTATAAGCTCTTAACTCTCTAGTCCTCAAGCTCTGTAAGCTTTACAAGCTCTCAAGCTCTACAATCTCCCTTGGTAATCCGGTATTTATATTCTTAAAAATTTTAAAACTAACAAATAAAATGGATGCCAATTCTTCATCAGTAGGACCCAATCAAGCTTCTGGTTTTAAATATCATGGTAGTTTTAGTTTAACTAATGAACAGTGGGAAGCCCTAAATTTGCCACTGTTCGACACTCCACAATTTCTTTCACACAATACACATATTTTAATGCTTCTTCTGATATACCTAGCACTGCTCCTCATATACCTATTAGTTCTCCCAAGGTATCAACTACCTCTACAAATTTTAAATCTGAAGTTTAGAAATATTTTGATAAAGTAGCTCTTAATGAAGCTAGGAGGGCTCAATGCAAGTTGTATACAGATATTGCATATGCTTTTCTCAAAAATGCGAGAATTGGCCTACCGACATATTAGAACCACTAAAATTATGAGCTGATTTGTAGGAACACTATAAGATCAGAAATGTTTGGAGTAGTTGAAGAAAAAACAAATGTTAATTACTATTTTATCATCTCTGCCATATAAAATTACACTTCTGATTGTTGGGAAGCTTTAACGCTACCATTATATTGTTATTGTTGTATATTTTATTAATTCTTATTGAGTTTTAAAATAAAAATTATCAATTAAAAAGTTTCCTCATCCTCATAATGCTTCAAATCTAAGGTTATAATGCGTGTGGTTTAAGAATATAGAATTAATTCCAAAATTTTTACTTTATTTGATAATGCTAGCAAAAAATACTACATGAACTGAGATTTTAAATAATTATTTAAAATCCATTTTGAATGGAAACTTTTTTCATGCTCGATGCGTTTGCCATATTATTAATTTGTCTGTACAAGATGATTTGAAATTAATTAATGATTATAATAAAAAATTAAGAGATACTATTATTAAAAGTAGCGGCCCAAGAAGATAAACCTTCAGACAAATTTGTTCGGGCTTAGGGTTAGCTGGTAAAAAATTACCTCAAGATGTAAAAACTCGTTGAAATTCAACTAATAATATGTTGAGTAAAGCGATTTCTTACAAGCAGGTAATAAATATGTTCATTTATGTAAAATTGACTAAGTATTTTATTTTTAATGAGGAATGAGATATTTGTGAATTTTGAAAAGATTTTAAAGCGTAAAATTTTTTTCTAGTATTTATAATCAAACGACTAATTTAATATTTTAAGAGTTAACAGAAATAGCCGAGATATTTTCTCAATACAGAAATAATAATTTTGTTCGAGATATTATTGATTCCATGGAGAAAAATTTAATAAATAGTTTCAACTTTTTCCTTTTATTTATGGACCCTAGGATTAAATTTGATGAAGGTAATTTTTTACTTGAAAATTTTTATGAAAGAACGGAATATGAGGATAGTCCACCCTAATATGGGCAGATATTAATACTTGTATAAATAAGTTGTATGATTTTTATAAAACTACTTGCGAAAATAAACAATTTTTTTCATCTCAAACTTCTTCAGCAACTACGAGTAGAAGTTTATTATTTTTAGGTATTTTATCAGCTTCTAAAAAATCTAGAACTTTTGACTCTTTAAATGAGCTTCATTATTATATCCAACGTGCTTTAACTTCTGAGATCGATCCAGACTCAGGATTTGATAATTTTGATATTTTTGCATGGTGAAAATCACATATATCCTATGCTTTTCATCAAGGCACGTGATTTACTAACTCCTCCGACATCTACATAGCATCGGAGTCTACTTTTAATACATGTGGTCGAATGCTGACTGATACGAGGAGCTATCTGGCGTCGGATGAAATAGAGATGACTGTATGCGGGAAGGATTGGTTGGATGCGGAAAAGAGAAGTCAAAATAAAATAATTGACGATCTCATTGAACATTCTCCAGAAGACTCCCCAAAGATGAAGAAAGACTTGTACATTTTAATTAGGAATGATAAAATGTATGAAGACTTGTAGTTTTTTTATTTATTAATGATAAATTTAAAAAAAATTAATTTATACTTCTATTATATTTGTATCCATTATCCATTTTATTAGATCATTAATAAAAAAGTTATATTTAATTTCACAACTTATAATTTTCTATGGCAATTTTTTCACTTAGTATTTTTTAAAGATTTTTAGAATATTTTTAAAGTTTTTTTAGATTTTTTTAATTTTTTAATAAAGGCCAAGCCAGCCCGGGTCCAGGTCACCCGAGTCGCGGGCCAGGCCCGAGTTCCAGAAATGGAACCCGAGCCCGACTTGGGTTGGGTCGACGCGTTTTGGCCCGGGGGCCGGACCAGGGCATGGCGGGCCCGGCCTTCGGCCCGTTGGGCTAGGCCGGGCCCGTTTGACATCCCTATGTGGACATGTATACTAGTGTGTGTATATAGAGTGTGAAGCTTATTGCTTTGATAAATGCTAATTCGACCAAGAGCTCTTATTAGTAGTCGAGAAAAAATATAAATAATATCTTGTTGTAAAATCTGAGAAACTATGACACTAAGACACAGAATTCTAAAGAGATAGTAGAAGAAGAAATTCTTATTGATTTTTAAAATGTACATTGAAATGAATCAGGAAGGGCCTATTTATAGATAAATTTGGGTTACTATGCAGTCAATAATAACCACATTTATTATGGCGGTTGATGGGTGGAGGATGGTTAAATGTTTTGGTGGATAGCCAATTTCTTTGACTATCATAACACTCCCCCTTGGTTGTCCACCATTCATGATATCTCATTAAAAATCTTACTAGGAAAACCAAGTGGGATAAAATCATAGCGAAGGAAAAAAAAGTACACCATCATTGTATACATGTTTTATGCTGCCTCCTTAAAAATCTTACCAGAAAAATCCCGTGGGACAAAATCATAGTAAGAGAAAAAGAGTACTGCCACGTAAGCTCCCCCTCAAGTTGGCATGAGTAGTTCTTTTTCATAAATCTCGCTGATGATACATTCCAATATCATGTATAAGTTTTTTTAGAGTTGTAGTGGGAAGTGCCTTTATGAAGAGATCTGTCGCACTATCACTTGATCGGATATATTGAATATTAATTTCCTTATCATTTTTAAGCTCTTGGCTGAATGAGAACAACTTCGGGGGTATGTGCTTGGTTTGGTCGCATTTGATGAATCCTTTCTTTATTTGAGCGATGCATACAGTATTGCCTTCAAACAGTATTGTTGGATCTCTATCGATTGGTGATCCATTTTGCTTGGATGTGTTGAGTTACAGACCTTAGCCATACACATTCTCGACTTACTTCATGGAGTGCTATGACCAGTAGAAAAAATGGCAAAAAGTGTCTGCTTTTGTGAACGCCAAATGATCGTCATACTTTCACATGTGAACACAGATCCTATTTGAGACCTGGCTTTATGTGGATCTAACAAATAACCAATCATTTCTTGTTTTGATCATCTAGAATAAAACTAACCAAAATTAGTTACTCCTTGAAGATAATGAAATACATGCTTAATTTCATTCCAATGTCTCCGTATAGGAGATGAGCTAAATTTTCCTAATAAATTAGTAGCAAATGATATATCTGGTCGGGGACAATTAACAAGATATATAAGAGCTCCAATTGTACTTAGGTATGGTACTTCAGGATCAAGAATCTCTTCATTATCTTCGCGAGGGCAAAATAGATTCTTGTCCACATTCAATGATCTAACAACCATTGGTGTACTTAGAGGATTTACTTTATCATGTTAAAGCATTTCAAGAGCTTTTCAGTAAAATTTGATTGATGTAAAAGTATTTCACTTTGAAGGTGGTCAATCTGTAAACCAATACAATATTTGATTTCTCCAAGGTCTTTCATTTCAAATTCATTTTTTAAGTACATCATAGTTTCTAGGATTTCTTTATGAGTCTCAATGAACATAGACAGCAATAATAATGAATCCGGATGTTATTTTCTCTATTAAAACACATGAGCATATATGATTATTCACATATCCTTATTTTAATAAATACTCGCTTAAGCGATTATACCACATGCATCCTGATTGTTTTAACTCATATAACGATCTTTGTAATTTGATCGAATATAATTTTTTGGGCTTTGAACTTGATGCTTCAGACATCTTAAATCCTTTAAAGATTTTCATATAAATATCGCTATCAAGTGATTCATATAAATAAGCTGTAACAATATTCATAACACGCATTTTTAAATTTTTAGAAACTGTTAGGCTGATTAAGTATCTAAATATAATTACATCCATTACTGGAGAATATATTTTTTCATAATCAATTTCAGATCTTTGTGAAAAACCTTAAGCAACAAGTCAAGCTTTTTACCTCACAATCACGTTTTTCTCATCGCACTTTCGAACAAAAACTCATTTGTATCTTACTGGTCTTATGATTTCAGGCATTAGGACAATGAAATTATACCTAGAGGGGGTTGAATAGGTATAAAACTAATCAAATACAAATTCTAAATAATTTAAAATATATGATACAAACTGATCACTCAAAATAAAAATTGAAGTCGGATTCCCCGTGAAGGGCTCTGAACTTCTCCTTATGATTCCTCTAGATAAGAGTTGAGGTGCTCAATTGCTATCTTGTTGAGATGAGTATTGATTGACAAAAATGAATGAATGATAAACAAGCAAATGAAATAGAGACAAT
Organism: Agave tequilana; assembly: GCA_038442645.1. NCBI lineage: Eukaryota > Viridiplantae > Streptophyta > Magnoliopsida > Asparagales > Asparagaceae > Agave > Agave tequilana. The sequence goes on from JAVJIF010009810.1 coordinate 36,377, forward strand.
AAGACAATCACAAACAAGAAAGATTTGTTTTAAGGTTCGAGCCACTGGTCTACATCCTCGCATTCATCACCGCGAAGGATTTCACTATCCACTATTGGATCTTTCATAAAGAGACCTTACAATAAGGAATTAAAATCACTTGGAGTACACAATTCCCCAACTCAATCCTCTACACCAGAGGCAGCACTAAGCCAATTGAGAATACAAGCTCTTGGTAATCAAGAGACCACAGACACTCTCTTACAACTTTCTTACAGCTCCAAATAGAGTAAATAATAAATTTGAAGCTCAAGGATGTATGTGAGAGTGGAAATTAGAATAGAGAGATTTTAAGAGAAGAAAACTCAATTAATTCTTTGAAATTGAAAGCATAAAAGAAAACTTTGAAAACTTTTTCTCTTTGAAAGAAAAAACTTAATTTTCAATAGAATTTGTTGTTGTATAAACTCAATCCCGTTGACCCTTTATATAGGTTTTAGAAAAACACTTTTAGAATTGTTTACCAAGTCTAAAAGGAAAGAATTTGACCCTCATAATTTAAATCACCACGTTTTAAATACATGTTAAAATAAAGATTTTGAAAATTAGTCATTACTGCCATTCTGGCAGTCTGTCGGTCGACCAGCCCTTTTAAAAATGTAACGGTCCCAGATTTCATAAATTCCAAATAACAGAATATTCTATTAAACTGATAGATTATCGTAATCATCTCCAAGCTCTTAAAATTTTCGGCAGCACTTCCTTTGTAAATGTTACATGCCCAAATATACATTTCAATTTACAGTAATTTTGACCAACAATAGTCCACGAATTCTCAAATCTAACATGTAAGTCAAAGTTAACAATCACTCAAGCAATCATAATAATACCTCAGCTCACTACAGCCTGTTAATTCTCCAAATAATAATTTCGGCTTGACATCGCCTACTTATGAAACAAAAAGGAAACATGTGCCCGAGAGTACTCCTCTCGTCATCCACAATATAAACAGATTTAACTGTAACTCTAACACATCACCATAATCACAATCTAACTTATTTCATAAATATCCATCTCTCAAAACGTACATAAGGTATCAGTATACATCAAGTAAGATTTTCAACAGGAACTAAGTTACAGTCCAATGCAATCAATAAAAATTAAACTTCTCAACAAACGCCTAAATCTGAAGCTGGTCTTCTGCCATACAGCGACCTGAAACATAAAACTGGGAGGGAGTGAGCTCGACAGCTCAGTGAGAGAGAATCAAAGTGAATCAAGGAAGGAAAATACAATAAAGGGACGTGTTTCTTTCTTCAACAATTTGCAAGTATAGATGAACAAATGAAATGAGGAGAGAGCAATATCTTAATATGAATGATTAACACAACGATCCATATACTCTATGTGACGGTCTGACTTCTCTAGAATCGATTCTCTTTAACTTTCTTAATTTTCTGTTGCAGATTACTTGGTCTAAGAATTCAGTGAGATACTTTCTCAGTCATTATAACTTATGCATGGTTCTGTTTTAAGTATTATCAACACATATCATCACATAACTCATATCTCAAACATTAGATACAACAAACCAAAATCGAAGTTTCATGGGGGGTAAGTATATGTTTCGGTAGTACAATATCACAATATCACCCCATATCATCTAAGTATAATTTATCTATATGGATAACGCGATCACACATAATCATACTACACTTCACAATATTCACATATCATACTTAGAGATGTGCACAACACACATGATACACATGCATATACAACCACAGTGAAGTGTGAGAATTCCCCGTCTTCTCACTCCTACCGGCTCCCGCACGGCCTCTTCCTCCTATATATATGTATTTGTATGTATATACCACAATAACACCGTCTTCCCCCTCCTACCGGTTCTCGCACGGCCCCTTCCTCCAATATATATATATATATATATATATATATATATATATATATATATATATATATATATATATATATATATATATATATAGTACAATCCCACCGTCTTTCCTCTCCTACTGGCTCCCGCCCGGCCCCTTCCTCCAATGCAAAAGATGTAACAAACATACACACACACACACATTCGAAAGTACAAATCATGATTTCGTCACAATACGAACACCAACCCCTTTATTGTAGTTTACCTTTTAGCTTGACACTAATGTCAATTGACATCCATATATGACACACCATATGTGTATATACATAAATATGAGTTACCAGTCAATACTGTAGTGATCTAATCATCTCAATTTAATGAGTCAGCTCTCATTTACTTGTTAAGTATTAGCCTTTTGAGTCGTACTACTAGCACATCAACATTCAATTATGTAGCATACAATCATGATCGTAAATTTTACAATGCATACACGTCATGGAGATCAATTCATCAACAAAACAAATACTAAAATTGTTGCTTGAGGGCAAAGATAATTGTCATATAGGTATACAACTTGTTAGTTATGCTTATGTGACATCCCCGTCAATTTCATATATATTCAACATACATCAAGGTTGTAAACAATCATCACTTAGATGTGGTTGCACAGTGTATCAATAACCATATGAAGAATAAGCAATATCAACAAGTTATCTATTATGAGAAACTCTTATAATAATTTACACCCATGTATCCGTAATAATGTTGGATTTCTATTCCCATCAACGCACCCGAGCTTTCATTCATACGTCTAACACCGCTAGTTTCTTAACGCCCAATGTTCAGCATGGTTCCGTCGAAACTCCGAATACCATAATTATTCGGTCAGTTAGTCAATTAATGACTACCAATATGATTAGACAATTCATTACCAACCTGGATTCCCGACTTCGTAATTAACAGTTTCCGCTCTGATGATTTTTATAACTGCCACTTACGTAACTATTAATTTTCAATCTCACAATTTAAAGCGAAGTATCCTCTATGGACACCAACATCAATGATTTAATTTGCTCGAGCCTAATTTCACATCTTTATGAGGCAATATGAAAAGATATAATTTTCTTAGCTTACAGCCATGTGGTATCCACTCTATATTTCTTCGTGGTCTTCTGTTGCATCAGTTTATAGTTAACCATCAATATTAGATCTTTCTTCCTATTGAGAAAGTAATTAGCTATTGTTCATAGCCAGGGTAATCAACGAAGTGTTGTTTAAATAAACGCTTGGAAGGACTCCTGCAGCCTTATTACCTATATATGATGAGTTTATGAATCAAGATCTTCGATGGTCTACGTGCACTGGGCCATTGAAATAAAGATACTGAGACACCCTATATAAATAATACATTGCTCTAGTCGTATTCAGAATTTGTCTCCATGCAGCTCAAAGTCTAAACCATCAATACCTGGTGTGACGTGAGTATCATGCTATTTCTTATAGACAAGTGGTATGAAAAATGGTTATAATCTCCTCCTTTATACCCTTCTATCACGGTACTCCCAACTTGTGAATATTATCAATAAAATTTCCCGCCTAATCCTATCCTGCAATCATAGAGTCGGAACCCACAGTCCTATTAGCTCGGGACTGTGAGTTGAAAACCTGCAACACTGGATAGTGTTGATAATGAGTAACAATATGTGTTATTAAACCTTATTTCTTATTATTAAAATTATAGCACTTGCCATCTGCCATAATCCTTAGTTATCCTGAACCTCTTGAACCTCGCTTCTAACTCATATGTGGAAGGAGAGATGGGTCGAGTACTTCTTCCAGTTGCTTACCTTTTCCCTTTGCCATTAGGATTTGTGTTAGTCCTACCAAATAGTTGAATCTATAATTCACCTCATCAGGATGTGCTCGACATAACCAAATGTATCAATACTTCTAAACATGTCAGATTTTTCAAGTGTCTGAGCGAATGCAACAGTAATTATTTAATGACGCAGATATGCCCAACAATGTACCTACCTGAACTTGAAATAATATAACGTAAGGATAAGAGCTCTTTCATGAGAATATTGTTTTATGCTGAGCTCAGAGAATTCTAATCTGATGCTATGGGATCCAGAGCACCACTTGATCTAGCACCACGACTCTGAAATTTATATAAAATCTGATAGGATGATTCTATGTCGTTTCACTGGTTACGCTAGAAATTTAACAAAATTATTACTTTAAGAATGTATCAAGTCATAACCTACCAAATTCTAGAGTAAGTATCGTCGTCCAAAACCCAATACACCTTGCTGCCACTAGGCACAAGTAGCAAATCTTTTAGGCTTTTTAACTTCTTTCCAATTATTTATGAGGACAGATCCTGGGGTTACCTCTTAAATGGAAATAAACATATAAAATTTATGGAACATCAACATTCATTATTAGGGGCGTATTCAGTTCCGAGCTTGGCGCAACATGCCTCTCTACTTATTCTAAAATTCTCATGGGTCTCCCCTTAAATGGTAATTCATAAGGAGGAAACTAATCTTTGACATGTTTATGTTTTCCTTTGTTTCTCAAAGGATTCCTAACGTCCAACCGACACAGGTTTAAATTTCACGTGCTTAGAGATACTATCACCTTTCCAATAGTCTATTAGATGACATTTATAATTGAGTTAACTAGTAAAAGAAAATTCCCAAACTCTTCAATCGTAAAGGAAAATTCTGCAACTCAAGAAATTTGACTAGCCGGTCTTATTTTGACGATAACTTTCAGCACAGACCCTCAATTGGGACACCACAAAAGCCGTTGGAAAGTAGATTCGATTATCTTTCCAACGATATACTACATGATCTGTTTTATCTAACTAAACTGCTTCTGATATACCGAAACTCTTCAGCTGTGAGTGAGTTCTACAGCAGGACAGTTTTAACCAACATGTAATGTTTCAGTCGTAACTTGAGGTACTGATATCTGATTAGAACATGGTATGAACCATTGGAAAGTAGACTTGATTGTCTTTCCAACGGTATATAATATGATATAATATAACCCTAACATACTAATGAACTGAGCCCGAATTTACAGAGTAATTCTGTTTAACAGATTTTTGCACATATTAGAAAGGTTCTCTACTTTGCTCTAGATGATGATTTGCCCAGAAATTTTTGCAAGAAAATATAGGGGAAAGTAGATTGAATGCTACTTTAAATGACAGAAATTAATCAATATATATTATGAGGTTTTCTCTAGAAATTCAGAAAATGAAATAGATCTAGATCTAGATGAAATCTCCCTCACCTTTTTGTTTCTCCTCGCTATAGTCGTTGCTCCCACTTGCCGCCGCTCCACCACCGGCCCGGCCGCCGCTCCACTGCAGGCCGCCACCACCGGCCACCGCCGCCAGCCGCCCGGGTGTGGCCGGGTGCTCCCGGTTCCAAAGAAGAGAGGGAGGGGGAGAAGAGGGAGAAAGTGAGATTAAAAAAAATATGATTGAAGGTTGGAAAGAGATTTGAGAGGTTGTATTTGGGATTCTTCTCATGGGTTTCTTAGGTTGAAAAATGAGAGATGGAAGAAGATGAATGATGGATTAATTGTCTACCCATTTACACAAACCCCCCTCACATAAACATATATCACATATATCCACAACCTCTCTCTTCCCTCATCTTGCCACCTATACACACATATTTCAAGGCTAATCTTAACCCTCCATCTACCCATGCCATGCACACCTACTTTCTCCACTATCTCTAAAATAATAAAATAATTCTCATGATTGTATTTTTATTTCAATTTATTTATTTATTTTGGTATTTGCTTCATTTTCTTGTATTTACACAATGTATTCACTTGCCACTTTATTACACATATATGTATGAACAATAAATTTAAAGGTATCAAATATATGTGCAAGTATTCATAGAAGAATGATCATATTCAAAAGGTTTTACATATACATAACAAACATAGATAGGAACATATGTATATATGTCGAATACTCATATTTCCCACTTTCAGAATTTTCTTTTACGGGATTTCTAAACATCCATTGTTACACTCACTAAATTTTGTCATTATCTCAGATAATCAGTTTATCCCCTTTAACAAGATTAAATCAAGATTTAGAATTTCAGGGTGTTACAGTTCTACCCCCCTTACAATAGTTTCGTCCTCGAAACTTAGCATACCTGAAACAGATAAGTGTAAAACCTTCACATTCCTCCTATATACTTCAAAATCGCACTTCCATATAATATCCCTCTCGATCCTTTTCCTTGAGAACTTATTATCTCTTGAACAACTTCCTACACTATATTCTTACGATCTGACTTAATCTTAACTCGCTTGATATTTTGATCATTTCCTTACTCCAGTGTCCCATACCACTAGCAGCTCGTACTGAGGGCCCGCACCCTCAGTCGAACACATCCGAATTATGGCATGTGGGTACCATAATCCGAACATAAGGCAGTGACCAAATATCTCGCGCTTCAAGATTAGTCTTCTACGTAAGAACTCCTACCCCCTTAAATCAATCATATCAAACAATATTTTCACATACATACAAGCGTAATCATGCATATCAATCATAACAATCAGCCCTATCTATCCAATCCTCTTTCTACTATTCATTCTAAGTTTATCCTCATTCTATATCCTGTGCTCTGATACCAACTGTAACGGTCCCAGATTTCATAAATTCCAAATAACAGAATATTCTATTAAACTGATAGATTATCGTAATCATCTCCAAGCTCTTAAAATTTTCGGCAGCACTTCCTTTGTAAATGTTACATGCCCAAATATACATTTCAATTTACAGTAATTTTGACCAACAACAGTCCACGAATTCTCAAATCTAACATGTAAGTCAAAGTTAACAATCACTCAAGCAATCATAATAATACCTCAGCTCACTACAGCCTGTTAATTCTCCAAATAATAATTTCGGCTTGACATCGCCTACTTATGAAACAAAAAGGAAACATGTGCCCGAGAGTACTCCTCTCGTCATCCACAATATAAACAGATTTAACTGTAACTCTAACACATCACCATAATCACAATCTAACTTATTTCATAAATATCCATCTCTCAAAACGTACATAAGGTATCAGTATACATCAAGTAAGATTTTCAACAGGAACTAAGTTACAGTCCAATGCAATCAATAAAAACTAAACTTCTCAACAAACGCCTAAATCTGAAGCTGGTCTTCTGCCATACAGCGACCTGAAACATAAAACTGGGAGGGAGTGAGCTCGACAGCTCAGTGAGAGAGAATCAAAGTGAATCAAGGAAGGAAAATACAATAAAGGGACGTGTTTCTTTCTTCAACAATTTGCAAGTATAGATGAACAAATGAAATGAGGAGAGAGCAATATCTTAATATGAATGATTAACACAACGATCCATATACTCTATGTGACGGTCTGACTTCTCTAGAATCGATTCTCTTTAACTTTCTTAATTTTCTGCTGCAGATTACTTGGTCTAAGAATTCAGTGAGATACTTTCTCAGTCATTATAACTTATGCATGGTTCTGTTTTAAGTACTATCAACACATATCATCACATAGCTCATATCTCATACATTAGATACAACAAACCAAAATCGAAGTTTCATGGGGGGTAAGTATATGTTTCGGTAGTACAATATCACAATATCACCCCATATCATCTAAGTATAATTTATCCATATGGATAACGCGATCACACATAATCATACTACACTTCACAATATTCACATATCATACTTAGAGATGTGCACAACACACATGATACACATGCATATACAACCACAGTGAAGTGTGAGAATTCCCCGTCTTCTCCCTCCTACCGGCTCCCGCACGGCCCCTTCCTCATATATATATGTATTTGTATGTATATACCACAATAACACCGTCTTCCCCCCTCCTACCGGTTCTCGCACGGCCCCTTCCTCCAATATATATATATATTACAATCCCACCGTCTTTCCCCTCCTACCGGCTCCCGCCCGGCCCCTTCCTCCAATGCAAAAGATGTAACAAACATATACACACACACATTCGAAAGTACAAATCATGATTTCGTCACAATACGAACACCAACCCCTTTATTACAGTTTACCTTTTAGCTTGACACTAATGTCAATTGACATCCATATATGACACACCATATGTGTATATCATAAATATGAGTTACCAGTCAATACTGTAGTGATCTAATCATCTCAATTTAATGAGTCAGCTCTCATTTACTTGTTAAGTATTAGCCTTTTGAGTCGTACTACTAGCACATCAACAGTCAATTATGTAGCATACAATCATGATCGTAAATTTTATAATGCATACACGTCATGGAGATCAATTCATCAACAAAACAAATACTAAAATTGTTGCTTGAGGGCAAAGATAATTGTCATATAGGTATACAACTTGTTAGTTATGCTTATGTGACATCCCCGTCAATTTCATATATATTCAACATACATCAAGGTTGTAAACAATCATCACTTAGATGTGGTTGCACAGTGTATCAATAACCATATGAAGAATAAGCAATATCAACAAGTTATCTATTATGAGAAACTCTTATAATAATTTACACCCATGTATCCGTAATAATGTTGGATTTCTATTCCCATCAACGCACCCGAGCTTTCATTCATACGTCTAACACCACTAGTTTCTTAACGCCCAATGTTCAGCATGGTTCCGTCGAAACTCCGAATACCATAATTATTCGGTCAGTTAGTTAATTAATGACTACCAATATGATTAGACAATTCATTACCAACCTGGATTCCCGACTTCGTAATTAACAGTTTCCGCTCTGATGATTTTTATAACTGCCACTTACGTAACTATTAATTTTCAATCTCACAATTTAAAGCGAAGTATCCTCTATGGACACCAACATCAATGATTTAATTTTCTCAAGCCTAATTTCACATCTTTATGAGGCAATATGAAAAGATACAATTTTCTTAGTTTACAGCCATGTGGTATCCACTCTATATTTCTTCGTGGTCTTCTGTTGCATCAGTTTATAGTTAATCATCAATATTAGATCTTTCTTCCTATTGAGAAAGTAATTAGCTATTGTTCATAGCCAGGGTAATCAACGAAGTGTTGTTTAAATAAATGCTTGGAAGGACTCATGCAGCCTTATTACCTATATATGATGAGTTTATGAATCAAGATCTTCGATGGTCTACGTGCACTGGGCCATTGAAATAAAGATACTGAGACACCCTATATAAATAATACATTGCTCTAGTCGTATTCAGAATTTGTCTCCATGCAGCTCAAAGTCTAAACCATCAATGCCTGGTGTGACGTGAGTATCATGCTATTTCTTATAGACAAGTGGTATGAAAAATGGTTATAATCTCCTCCTTTATACCCTTCTATCACGGTACTCCCAACTTGTGAATATTATCAATAAAATTTCCCGCCTAATCCTATCCTGCAATCATAGAGTCGGAACCCACAGTCCTATTAGCTCGGGACTGTGAGTTGAAAACCTGCAACACTGGATAGTGTTGATAATGAGTAACAATATGTGTTATTAAAACTTATTTCTTATTATTAAAATTATAGCACTTGCCATCTGCCATAATCCTTAGTTATCCTGAACCTCTTGAACCTCGCTTCTAACTCATATGTGGAAGGAGAGATGGGTCGAGTAATTCTTCCAGTTGCTTACCTTTTCCCTTTGCCATTAGGATTTGTGTTAGTCATACCAAATGGTTGGATCTATAATTCACCTCATCAGGATGTGCTCGACATAACCAAATGTATCAATACTTCTAAACATGTTAGATTTTTCAAGTGTCTGAGCGAATGCAACAGTAATTATTTAATGACGCAGATATGCCCAACAATGTACCTACCTGAACATTAAATAATATAACACAAGGATAAGAGCTCTTTCATGAGAATATTGTTTTATGCTGAGCTCAGAGAATTCTAATCTGGTGCTATGGGATCCAGAGCACCACTTGATCTAGCACCACGACTCTGAAATTTATATAAAATCTGATAGGATGATTCTATGTCGTTTCACTGGTTACGCTAGAAATTTAACAAAAATTATTACTTCAAGAATGTATCAAGTCATAACCTACCAAATTCTAGAGTAAGTATCGTCGTCCAAAACCCAATACACCTTGCTGCCACTAGGCACAAGTAGCAAATCTTTTAGGCTTTTTAACTTCTTTCCAATTATTTACGAGGACAGATCCTGGGGTTACCTCTTAAATGGAAACAAACATATAAAATTTATGGAACATCAACATTCATTATTAGGGGCGTATTCAGTTCCGAGCTTGGCGCAACATGCCTCTCTACTTATTCTAAAATTCTCATGGGTCTCCCCTTAAATGGTAATTCATAAGGAGGAAACTAATCTTTGACATGATTTATGTTTTCCTTTGTTTCTCAAAGGATTCCTAACGTCCAACCGACACAGGTTTAAATTTCACGTGCTTAGAGATACTATCACCTTTCTAATAGTCTATTAGATGACATTTATAATTGAGTTAACTAGTAAAAGAAAATTCCCAAACTCTTCAATCGTAAAGGAAAATTCTGCAACTCAAGAAATTTGACTAGCCGGTCTTATTTTGACGATAACTTTCAGCACAGACCCTCAATTGGGACACCACAAAAGCCGTTGGAAAGTAGATTCGATTATCTTTCCAACGATATACTACATGATCAGTTTTATCTAACTAAACTGTTTCTGATATACCGAAACTCTTCAGCTGTGAGTGAGTTCTGCAGCAGGACAGTTTTAACCAACATGCAATGTTTCAGTCGTAACTTGAGGTACAGATATCTGATTAGAACATGGTATGAACCGTTGGAAAGTAGACTTGATTGTCTTTCCAACGGTATATAATATGATATAATATAACCCTAACATACTAATGAACTGGGCCCGAATTTACAGAGTAATTCTGTTTAACAGATTTCTGCACATATTAGAAAGGTTCTCTACTTTGCTCTAGATGATGATTTGCCCAGAAATTTTTGCAAGAAAATATAGGGGAAAGTAGATTGAATGCTACTTTAAATGACAGAAATTAATCAATATATATTATGAGGTTTTCTCTAGAAATTCAGAAAATGAAATAGATCTAGATCTAGATGAAATCTTCCTCACCTTCTTGTTTCTCCTCGCTATAGTCGTTGCTCCCACTTGCCGCCGCTCCACCACCGGCCCGGCCGCCGCTCCACCGCCGGCCGCCACCACCGGCCACCGCCGCCGGCCGCACGGGTGTGGCCGGGTGCTCCCGGTTCCAAAGAAGAGAGGGAGGGGGAGAAGAGGGAGAGAGTGAGATTAAAAAAAAAATGATTGAAGGTTGGAAAGAGATTTGAGAGGTTGTATTTGGGATTCTTCTCATGGGTTTCTTAGGTTGAAAAATGAGAGATGGAAGAAGATGAATGAGGGATTAATTGTCTACCCATTTACACAAACCCCCCTCACATAAACATATATCACATATATCCACAACCTCTCTCTTCCCTCATCTTGCCACCTATACACACATATTTCAAGGCTAATCTTAACCCTCCATCTACCCATGCCATGCACACCTACTTTCTCCACTATCTCTAAAATAATAAAATAATTCTCATGATTGTATTTTTATTTCAATTTATTTATTTATTTTGGTATTTGCTTCATTTTCTTGTATTTACACAATGTATTCACTTGCCACTTTATTACACATATATGTATGAACAATAAATTTAAAGGTATCAAATATATGTGCAAGTATTCATAGAAGAATGATCATATTCATAAGGTTTTACATATACATAACAAACATAGATAGGAACATATGTATATATGTCGAATACCCATATTTCCCACTTTCAGAATTTTCTTTTACGGGATTTCTAAACATCCATTGTTACACTCACTAAATTTTGTCATTATCTTAGATAATCAGTTTATCCCCTTTAACAAGATTAAATCAAGATTTAGAATTTTAGGGTGTTACAAAAAAAAATCTGACTGTTGGCGCTCAGTCGACCGCTCGTCGACCGATTTTAAACGAGACCAATTACCTCATAGTCGGTCGACTCATCGATCGACCACAGGAGGGGATCGATCGACCGGGAACGTGCACCAACATACACACCCCTCTGCCAGAGGTTCGATCGACTGTTCTGACCTGTAATAGGCACGATTGACTGTCCGGTCGACTGAACTAGGCCAAAACCATCACCAAGGTTAGTTTTGAAAATAAAGAAAATTTTTAAGTAATTTTGTATGAGTTTGGAAGGGGAAAATATATGTATAGAAAATCGATACAAGTTCTTAAACTGAGAAATAAATCATGTCAAAAAAATATGGAATCATGTATCAAAACCAAACATGTCCAAAACCAATACAAAATAAACAATGCTTTTAAAAACATGCACTTCTGTGTGTGTATATCTTTGAGCATCAAATTTATATTCTACTATTTAACAAACTAGATTCTTACAAGATCTAATTGACTACAAGAATCTTCAAACAGACTTCTCTGATAGCAATGTTAAGTGCTTTGAGTTTCAATCCCGTTACTTGAGTATCCTTGAGCCATTAATACCTTTCTTTAGAGGAAAATACCTGTTAGATCTTCTTGAACCCTGAAACACACTTAAAACACTTGAACTTGATTAGTACTAAATAATTGCATATGCTTTGTTATTATCAAAACATAAAACCGGTGATTATAACCTTTGGGCCAACAATCTCCCCCTTTTTGATGATGACAAAACATATTAGTTATTTAAAAGAAATGAAAGGAAAAAGCATAAAAAACTCCTCCTCAAGTTATGCTTATCTATCAAGTATAGGATATCAATAAATTATATGATAAAGACATTGCATATGAGCATGAACAAACTAAGAATAGATACAGAATAAACCCATGAACAAACTAATAACAAATACCAATGAATACTCAATAAATACTTCTCCCTCTTTTTGTCATGCATCAAAAAGGGTAAGCATAGCAACCAAGAACAAATTTTAAATTAAATATAGATTTTCAAGAAAAACTCACGATATCAATAAGGAAAACTCTTGAACCTATAATACAAATATTTAGTTCACCACAAATGAAAAAAAACCTGTTAAAATCAAGTAGTTTAGTAAAAATATCTATTAGTTGAAAATTAGTTGAAACATAATCAGTTTCAACATCTCCTTTCTTATAGTGATATCTAAGAAAGTGATATCGAATTTTTATGTGCTTTGTTTTACTATATTAATTTACATTTTTAGTCATATGAATAATACTTATATTATCATAAAATATTTTAATACGATCATAATGCAAATCAGAGTCGAGGAAGGTATTTCATCCAAAGGACTTGTGCACAACAAGCCCCGGCCGCAACATACTCCGCCTCGACAGTTGAGAGGGCTACTGAATTTTGTTTCTTGAAAGATCTAGAAACAAGGCAATTTTCTAAAAATTGACAAGTTTCACTTGTGCTCTTCTTATCCGCTCTACAACCGGCATAGTCAGCATTCGAAAAACTCATCATGGAAAAGTGTCTGATCTTCTGATACCACAAGCCCATTCCAATTGTTCCCTTAAGATATCTAATAATGTGTTTTACTGCAATCAAGTAAGACTCTTTTAGACAAGATTGGAATCTAGTATATAGACATACACTAAACATAATATCCAGCCTACTAGTCGTTAAATAAAGTAAACTACCAATCATGCTTCTATAAAGTTTAATGTCTACATTTATACCTTGTTCATCCTTATCAAGTTTTGTTGTGGTAGCCATTGGAGTTTTGCTTGACCTTGCCCCTTCAAACCCAAATTTCTTGATGAGTTTTATGTGTACTTGGCTTAATTTATAAAATTCTATCACTCTTTTTCTTGATTTGGAGTCTGTTTGGTGGGGAAAATTGGTGATCGAGGTGTAAATTTTTTATTTGATTGCAAAGAAAATTACAACGGATCAATTATCCGATTACAAGAGAGGGGAGATATTCAAGCTCAAATCTCTCTTTTATTTAATGTCGGGTTCTTGATGTGGCGATGGAAAGTGAATCTTATTTTTCGTTGACCGGGTGAACGTCAGGACCTCTTAGGAATCCTCTCTTTGGATAGTGGTCAAAGTAACACAGCTTCTGTCCACCAAGAATCTCAAAGAGATTGTAAGCAAAAATAAACTTGTATGCAGCAAGTTGTTAGAAGAGTTGAACTTTTTCTTTCTTTTCAGCTGGAGGTCTTAGTGCTTCAACGGCTTACGACCGAAGTTCTTTTTACCAAAAAATTTTTCGACCCCTCTTCCATAGCAAACTGGGCTACTTATAGAGGTTTCAGGGGGTAAACGTGTCCCCTAAAAATACTCCGTAATGGGGGTTAACTCCCTCATTACATGGGCAATAATTGACCCAGTAATGAGGGCAGTTATAACTAAGACGCAGGGTTCCTCTGTAGTTGAAATGCGGGCTTCGAGCTTTGCGTTTAGCCATTAAGGGAACGCTTGAACTTTACATTTGGTTGAAATGTCAGCTTCTAGTTCTGCATTAAGCTTTGTGTGAAACGCGGGCTCCGGGCTCCGCGTTTTGTAAAGTAGAGACACGGGTTTCAACCCTCGCATCTTAGTATTGTAGTGATACTACTACAGTAATGCTGAGACATGGGTTTCGACCCTCGCGTCTTGGTACTGCAGTAATACTGAGACGCGGGTTTTAACCTTCGCGTCTTAGTGCTGCGGTAATGGCTATGATTAGCCTTGCATCTGGAGTTTGGACTCTGCCTTCTGACGACTTATCCTCAGTAATTTTTGGATAGTCTACGGAACCCCCTCCAAAGTTTTTGATATTCCGTAGTTGACTGGGATGAATTTCGAAATACTTTAGACTTTGGTTGGATTCATACTCCTCATGATTGGACTGACAATCATTTGAGATGCCCTGGGCTTGATTCTATCTGGAATGTGATCTCCGTGAGTATACTATAAAACCCTTTGAAGCCACCAGAGATGATCACGGTGAGTGTCTAGATACGCAGTCCAGACCTCCTCAGTGCTCTGAGCTGGTTGTTGGTGTACTGTTAACCATGGGTAAACAATCGTCTGCTTGTGCCAGTGTACTGTTGAACTGATTGTAGAAGTAAAGACTGGATGCAAGTCTTGTAGACGCAGGGGTCATGTTGCTTTAGAGACGCAGTCCTCACTCGGAGTGAGGACGCATCTATTAATTTGCTAAAGAAACGCGGCATCTGGAGGGACGCGATCTTTGAAGTGAAGACGCAGCTCTCATCTTGTTGACTAGACGCGACTTTGGACTTGCTGAAGAGACGCGACCTTTGGAGGGACGTGGTTTTTGTTGAACGCGAGTCCCGCGTTTTAGGCGCGTTGCCACATGTCCGGCGGGATTGAGGGGACGTCTTTTCTTTAACACGCAAAATTCATGTTCATTCAACGCACATGCCACTCGTCGGGCGAAGATTAGGCCTCGAGACATGCACTGCGTATCTCTGTGGATCACTGCGCCTATAAAAGACAACAGTCTTTAAAGAGTCATCATTAGACTCTTCTTCTTCTTCGCTAAGCTTTATATCGAGGGTTAAGAAAAGCTTAAAGCTTTTTTTATTTCATTATCTTCAACACCGATTTCACGGTTGAAATGGCACCGAAGACCAAACCTTCTTCCTCGTCCTCGAGCGCTGTCGCTCCGGAGATTCAAATGGGCGGCTCTTCCACACAGGAAGCCCCCATTTCAGGTAGTAAAACCATTTGATTTGGTTCCACCATTGAAGAGGCTTAAAGAGTTCTCCTAACTCTTAAGTCTCTTTTAAATGTGAACTGCCAACGCGAGGCTCATGCCAATGTTTAATTTTCAGATGCAGCTCTTGAATTGGTAGGCAAGACGCGGGTTTGACGACCTCCGCATCTTTACTTCATCAACCTGAGTTTGTATTTGTTTGTTGAACGCGGGCCTCATTAAGCCCTGCGTTTTGAGTTCAATACTTTAAATTTTTCTAAGTATGGGAGGTTCAGACACAGACTTCCTATGATCCTCGCCTTTAAGATCAGGCGCGACTTTCACTGATTCTCGCGTCTGAGTCTGACACTTAGAAAAATTTTTAAGTTATGGATTTTGACATGCGGGCTCCATGCAAGCCTCGCATTTTTGAGTCTCGATGCGGATTTTGCTGACTTCCATGTCTGGATTCATTCCTGCATTTGAATTTCCCACATCTAGCCATTTTCTTTTAGATTTCTGACTAAATATTGTCTTCTTTGCAGTGCGATACTCTTCTAGCCGCCTGTCCAAGAAGTGTCATTTTTGGCATGTAGGTGGCGTTGATCGTAATTTGACCTTCGTGGTTTAGAAGATTACTCCTGTGACTACTGGTAAGTCAAAGGAGCGAAAGGAGAGGATCTCCAAGGCCAGTATGGTGACCCTTCGGGAGATTATCTCTGATGGGCTGTTCGAGACAGATTCCCGCACTCCGTTACGGAAGCCTGCTTTCCTCTTTGGTGACGATATTGACGAGGATGATAGGATTCTGCATGACGGAGATTATAAGTGGCTCTGTTAGAAAGAGGACAGGAGGTTCTTTCTTCCCAATATGGAGAGGATGTATTCCTTGTCCTATCTTCAACATATGTCCGTTCATCGTACGATGGATTAGGATCTTTTTTGGTTTGTCTCCGGCGTCTCTCTTGGCAGATTAGGTGCCAAAGACGTATATTCCACTGGCCATGGGAAAGATGTCTTCGGCTTATTTCCTGGGTTAGTCAGGCCTGAGTTTCCGAAAGGAGAAACCCCTCAACTTGGCGCCACCTTCATCAATCAGTTTTTGAAAGTTAGGGGTGATTTTTTCGTCGACTTTCGTCCGCTCAGGTGGGTCCATTTGACCAAATCATGGTGGGGTAGAATGGTTGGATTTGTTCTTGTCGAGCTCGGGGCCATGCTGCAATAGGTGGGATTATATCACTTGGTCAAGGCCGTACAGTATGGCCTCCCACAGAGTTCCCATAATTTTTATGGTATCCTGGAGCACTATAATCCTCTGACGGGCACATTTTTACTCTAGTCAGAAAGATGGGGCTCGCTCTTCATGAACTGTATGAAGTTTTAGGGTTAGTTATAGGAGATGCCCCTTATGAAGAATATGTCCTGACTTCTAAGGAACTTCACCTCCTGAAGAAAGAGGACTCTCAGGTGTATGAGGCATACTGGGAAGTGTTGTGCCACTTCCACATCTGCGGGCAGATATCCTCCTAGAGGAACAGGGGTGTCAAGCAGATGTCCTGGGCGAGCTATCTGTTCAATGGCATAAATGAGAAGGATAGCCCAGTGACTAGTCTGGCTCCTTACACTGACGAGGAAATTGCTGAGAGGATCAATGCCTCTGCAAGCTCTTGCACCACTGAGTCGAACGAGGATACTTTCAGACCTGATACGGTCTTTGAAAGTTTTCATCACCAGACCCGAGTTCCCATTTCTTACTGGGCTCTATTGGCGAGCTTCCTTATGCTGTGGCTGAAACGTTGTGTGGTGCCAACACTGCCACATGAAGTAATGATTGCTGATGTGGTGTACCCGACAGTCTTGTCCGCCTACGGAAAGTCTTTCAAGGTGGCAGGAATTCAGAGTGGATTACGGGCTCTGGTCAAAAGTCTGTGCCAAGTGAAGGCCATTGTAGATTCTGAGGGCAGGCCAGTGGTCGATTCGGAGGGAAGGCCGAGAGTGAAGACCCCTAACCCCAGGATCAAGCTTCCATATACGTACTTGATGGCCTGGTACGTTATGTACTACCCTCCGCTGATGACGGCGGTGCCTTCCTCCGTAGGTTTCGTTCCCTTCATGCAGAAGCTAGAGAATTTGAGTTGGTCTTGCTACTATATGTTCTATATTCGGAAATGCATTCTGAACACTTCGAACTATCAGCTCGACCGTTGCTTCCCCGAGATTGTCGGTGCGTCCCACGGGGATAAATTTGCCGACCTTGCGGGACCAGATGACTTCACAAGGCTGCCATCAGGAGTCTTCTGGTGGCTGATCAATATTCAGCCTAGATATCTGATCTTCCAACAAGGAAATTCATGTACGATCGAGCCTTACATGCCCAGTCATTTTGCTCGGCAGTTCGGCTATGATCAATTATATATCGGCAATCCTAACGCTGGCCTCTGCTTCAGCAAAAATTTATTTGAAGGTGCTCGGGCATGGTACTATAGTGTAGCTGGAGGGACAAAAGCTGTTTTCAGCCTGCCTCACAAGACGCCCAACTGTCTTACTAGCCTCGGTTTCTGCACCTGGTACTCCCTAGCTAGTAGGATGCCTGATTTTAGAATAAATACCTCTTGCATTAAGAGCATCAAGGCGTCTTATAAGGACAAGTTAGAGTCCAACAAACGCATGCGAGGTATGGACGAGTATCAGGCAGCCGAGAGGGAAACAAGAGGGGAAGCAGGGATGGGACCAAGGCAGCAGCACCTAAGGGGTAGCCCGCTAAAAAGAGTCTGCAGGCTGTGGTCAAACATTCTCACGGCTCTGCTTCCAAGGGTAAGCCTATCCCAAAGAAGGTTAGGAGGGAATCGGAGGCTGAAGCTTTAATACCCAAGGTAGCCCTTTCTGGTGTTGAGGAGCAGGGGGATGAAAAAGAAGAGGAGGAAGAAGTCCCCGTCCTTCGATCCCAAGGTCTGCGCAGCTGGGGTACCGTGATCCTAGAGGAGGGAGAGCTCGCGAATGAACCCATCATGGCTGAATAGGTCGAGCGGCCCGAAGTTAACTTGGTGGGGAGGGATGACGTTGAGATTCCGGGAGTCTCAACTCAGCCTGGGCCTTCTTCAGTTCATGAGAGAAGGGTGGAGGTGCAATAGCCTGAGTCTCCCAGTGTATTGATGCCCACTTCACGGATTATCGATCCCAGCCCTACTATTGGGGTATTTGGTGGTAAGGTCTCGATCGCTGAGACCTCCTATGTTAAGTTGTCGTCTTTCTCGTCCGAAGAACATGAATATTATTCTGGCGAGAAAGTCGATTTTGGCGACGAACCCACTCTTCCTGACACAAGTAAATTCTCGCACATCTTAGAGGAAGAGATACAGGGATACGATCCTGTGACGGCTTCGCCGATAGCAAGGATCACCGCTATTGAAGGTATTTTCTTTGTCCTCCTAAACTGATTCCCCATCAAGTTAGGAATGAGTCCTAACATTTCCTTTTGACTTTCTTCTATAGAGCTAGCTGCCGGTAGTGAAGCCACAACTTCTTCTCATATTGAGGAGATGATCCAAGAACTGGCCCAGCAGGAGGGCTTCAAAGCTCCTGCTACCGGGATGCCTCATGATGGTGTAACCACCGAGGTCGAGGAGCCCTCATCCCTAAGTGGCTTATTCAAGGATTTGCCACCTTCAGATCTTTAACTTGGTAAGAGAATACTGACGTGTTAGATACTCTCCTTTTTATCATTGCCACTGACATTTAATGTTGTGGTTTGCAGAGAGCACTGGGATAGCTCAAGTAGAGGATCCTGCGGCAAGCATTGGTGTAGAAGATAGCACAGTTCAAACTTCAGCCGGAGAACCCAGTGTCGTGGAGTTTGCTGTTACTTCTGTTGTTGTGGACGTTGCTACGACAACAACTGTCTCGGAGGTATTGGCGACTACCTCAGTGTCTGACGAGCCTATTGTCGGTTTCACCCCTGCACAAGTTGAACTGGTTCCCATCTCTCGTTCAGTCATGGAAAGGGGGTCTGGGAGTACATCAGCAGGGCTATCTCCAGCTAATGACATCATGGAAGAGCTAGCGCGTCAAATGGTGCGACAACTTTTTGCTTCCATGAGGTCCTGTATTGATTTGATCCTTTCCGTGGGCAGTTCCTTCGAATTTGCCCAGATACTTCTCGAGAATCAGATCGAGAACATCAGTCACACTAGAAGTCCTACGCAAGCTAGGATGTGTCTGATGCAGATTGAGCAGCTGGGGAGTCATCTGAAGGAGCTCAAGACCCTGGAGAATGCTGGCTCAATGGATAGACTCGATCAACACTGAGTAAGCTTCTTGTTGCTCAAAAACATGAGCGAAAAGAGATAGAGGAGAAAATGGCTAAAGAAGCCCGCCATCTCCAGCACTTTCAAGCTGACCACCAAAAACTGATTGGCGATTCAAAGGAATCTGAAATCGTCATCCAGAGTGCAGAGCAAGTTATCACCACTACTCGGATTACTATTGCTAGGGCGCAAGCCTTGATTGAGACCAATGAGCAGAAACTTGTTATTGCTAGAAAAAGGCTGGAAGAGCTACAAGCTGCCAAGACGCAAGTTCAAGAACACCTTACTACTCATTCCTCCAAGTTGGAGTCTCATCAGGCGCAACTAGCTACAAAGAGATTTTTGTCTGAGGAGGAGCTGCGGGTCCAAGCTCTTGTGGAGGCTGAAAGGGCACGTCAGCATGAGATGCATCACCTCCAGGAACAAATCCATTCTTTGGCGAAGCAGGATTATTAGCCTTCTTCTCTTTTTTATATTGTCCCATTCTTTTTGTAACACTCCATTTGTCAAATAAGAGTGTTTGTATTATTTTTATTATTTTCGAGTCAAATAATAAAAATTGTCCAATTTTTGTCTCGTTTTTATCCTTTAAGACTCTTTTGCTGCCTGGACGAACTCAATTTTCATAACCGTACTTCTTGACAGTTTGTCGAAACGCAGTCCTTAGTCATTTTGATAGGGTATGACCTTGAATAATAAACTCAGGCTGAATTGAGTTCTTGAGCGAGACGCGCTCTTATTTGTAGTGGAGACGCGATTTTGGGAGACGTAACTCTGACTCATTAATGGAGACGCCGTTCAGGCTCATCAAGGATGACGCACGAACCTTTCTTTTCGATAAGGACGCGGCTCTGGCTTAAGAAAACAAAAGGCGTGATTCTGAGACGCGAATTTGCGTTCTTTAATAAAGGGGACGCGGCCTTCATGCTTATGAAAGGACGCAGATCCATGGACACGGCTCTTGATTCTATCAGGATGCAGATTTCAGGACGCAGTGGAGACGCGGTTTTGAGCTTCTCAAGACTGACACGCAGGTCCCAGCTGGTTGATGGGGACGCGTCATTGGCTCAATAGAGACACGGCTCTAGTCCGTTGAGAGGGCGCAAACTTGAAGCGCGATCCTGCGTTCTTAATAAAGGAGACACGACCCTCAGGTTCATGAAAGGACGCGGGTTTCAGGACGCAGCCTTCGAGTCTTGTGAATTAGTGTGAACTCAAGACGCAACTCGGAATAGTAGTGGAAGGTGGACCCAACTTGTGGAGGAGATGCGGTTCTGAACCATTTCAGGAGACGCGGTTGTGGTTTCTTCAGTAGGAATGAAAGGAACGCAGCCCTTGGATTTATAAAGGTCGCGGATTTACAGACGCAACCTTTGAGTCTGCGCCTGACGCAGCCTCCTAAGCGTCACATGCAGCCCGTCTTAAAGATCTTGTTGGATTTTTTAATGCCAAGTCGGCGTTGACGATTGAAAATTTGTGTCCTTTGATGTTTCCCGAAGTGGCAATCCACGCGTCAGCTCCTTATTGGACTTTGACGTTCGTGCGAGAATTAAAGCTGATGGCTTTGATTTTTATGCCATTAATTGCAAGTCTTATGGTTTGCCTATAAATAGGTCTCAACCCCTTAACAGTATATTATTTGGACTATTTTCCTTTGAGAGCATGCGCTCTAAGGGCCTTCGTCTTAATTTGTCCTTCTTCCCTTCAAAGGGATGTGTTCCAATGAATAGCAAGAACTCAAAGCTTTCATACTTTTCATTAATTTTCTCCAAAGATTATCACTGTCAAGTAATTTCAAGATCAAAAAGCATAGCTTTAAGTACTTTTTATGATCGCGCCTTGATACATAAAGTTCAACTTCTAGAGAGTTCTTCCCCTAGTAGGAACCACTTGTCGCCATGAAATACTTAGTCCTACTGAGTTTCTGTTTTTCTATCCCTTGAAGAGATTCGATCTCTTGATCTTCTCTTAAAATCTGACTGATGCGCCCGTATTCAGAAGTCGCGTCTTTTAGACTTTTGATGAAGCGCGAGTTGACTGACTTTGAACTCTAACCAAAAAATTCTTTGAATGCGAGTGTGATAAACTCTATACTTGGATCTTGAGACGCGAGCTTTGTATACGAAGCCCGCGTTTGAGGTTCTTGACTTAAAGAATTTTAATTCTTTTGAGGCCTCTGGACTTGGATGTGGTAGCCCCTGTTTCTCAAACGCGGGTGTGGCGACTTCTGCGTCTGGGCTACCTCGCGTCTTATATCTTGGACGCGGGTCTAAAACCAGATCGCATTTAGATTTACACTGGTCAACTCCGCGTCTGAAATTCACAACTTCAACCGCGTCTGTCCTTTAGCTTTTCTGTTCCTGCCTCAACAAAATTTTAACCTTCTGTACTGGTCAACTCCGCGTCTGAAGTTCACAACTTTAGTCTCGCGTTTGCCTTTCAGATTTTTTGTTCCTGCCTTAGTAGAATTTTAACCTTTTGGTTTTTACTTCTTGCAGATTCTGGCAGTCGCAGTTAGCCTTTTACATCTTTGCTGGTCTCTTGGGAGAATATTTCGACCAGCGAACTTGTTCGATGGGCGAGCACTCGAGAAATCAAGGCTCATGTTCATGGGCGAGAAGATTTCGCGCAGTTAATGGCATCTGTCAGGGCCTTATTGGACATGACGCACCAGCAATGCCCCGGGTTTGTCATAGTCACAGTGGGTATGATGGTGGGTATGATGGTGGGTATGATCCTCTTGCAGGTTACGGGAAAGGGGACATCACCTGTAAGGTCTCGGATCCTCCCTTCACCAATATTACCCCCAGAAGTGACGTCGACGAAAAATCCATGCTCATTAGATGACTTTCTGGCGGTGGAGATGTTCATCAATGAAGGATCACGGCTCACACCAATTGGTCGGGTGGAATCAGAATGTTCTTCTGCATTTCGAGCTCGAGAAACACCATTGTTCTCGGTTAGCGATGAGCTTCTTCAATGTTTACATCATGCATCATGATGTAATCAGCATCCAATCGTCTCAACACTGATCAACCGCGACATGACTCAACGGAAGAAGAGAGGAACCTTTCTTTGATGCTCTTCCAATCATCTTGTATTTGGGGTGGTGTAAGTGCCTCTAGGAGTGAGTGCAACCTTTCACTGAGAGAGAGAGGGACTTCTTTGTACTCCTTTATTGTAACACTCAATCTTATTGTATAAGAGTTATGTTTGAATATCAATGAAATTGACATTTTTTCTTGTCTTCTTTTATATCTTGAATTCCTTTTTCGCATTGAAAATTAGATAAACAGAAGTAGGAACTCTTGACTTGCTAAAAATGTGATAATAATCTTAACAAGTCAAAGTTGGGAAAAATTTCATTCAGGAATTTAAGAATGCTGTCAGAGGTGTGATGTTAACTTGATAGGAGTAGAATGGTTTCTGTGGACTTGCCAATCTATGAATGAGAATGACAAGTGAAGTTTCCACCCCTACGGAGGATTACAAATGAGTATTCATCAGAGGTTTAGTATTAACTTGACTAGGACTCAGCTGGGATTTGATGGAAACATTGATAGAGGTGTAATGTTAACCTAACAATGTTTTTAAGTAGACCTGTTATTCTGTTGACGAGAATAACAAGTGAAACTAGACCCGCGGGGGATCTAGGAGAACTTTTGCCATTAGAGGTGTGATATTAACTTAACGGATTAGATTAAATCTTGTCAGAACTGTGATGTTAACTCGACAAGGACTTGGGTCAGAGGTGTGATATTAACTTGACTCAATGAGAGTTTCAGCTTCATTTGGGTATCACTTTCATAGGTGTAATGTTAAACTTGGCAGTGAAGGTAATCCTAGAGGTGTAATTTTAAACTTGGCATTAATCATCTCGACTTCGATAAGAAAGTTCGAGGAAAAATCATTGTCATAGGTATATTGTTGAACTTAGCAATGAACTGGACGCTAAAGGTGTGATTGTTAAACTTAGCACCGCTCATCTCAGCTTCAAGGAAGCCTGAGGAAAAGTGACTATCAGAGGTTTAATATTGAACTTGGCAACAACTTAATCACTGTTAGAGGTATAGTGTTAAACTTAATAGTAATTTGTCAGAAGTGTGATGTTAACCTGATAAGAATTTATTTGCGATAGGAGCAATTTTGAGGACTTGTCATTCTATTGATGAGAATTGACAAGTGAAATTTGGAATGTCAGAGGTATAATTTTGAACTTGACAAATTTGGTTTGCGATAGGAGCAATGTTGAGGACTTGTCATTCTATTGATGAGAATTGACAAGTGAAATTTAAAATGTCAGAGGTGTAATTTTGAACTTGACAAATTTGGTTTGCGATAGGAGCAATGTTGAGGACTTGTCATTCTATTGATGAGAATTGACAAGAGAAATTTGAAATGTCAGAGGTGTAATTTTGAACTCTTAAGATTTGCTATTCCATGTAGAGGAGAGACAAGTGAAGTTTGTACTCGCTGGGGAGTATTGAAATTTTTCATTGTCAGAAGTATAGTGTAAACATAGCAATGATTACATTTGTGGACCTACCACTATATGGAAGAGAATTGGTAGAGAATTTTGGTGGAAAGTAAACTGAACTGTCAAAGGTTTAATATTAACGTGACAGAATCCACTAGGGATTGGAAAATCTGATTTGTCAGAGCTTTAATATTAACTTGACAAAATCCACTGGGGATTGAAAAATCGGATTTGTCAGAGGTTTAATATTAACTTGACCGATCCACTGGGGATTGAAAAATCTGGTTTGTCAGAGGTTTAATATTAAACTTGATAAATCGTAGTTCATTTTATTAGGGAAATGAACACCGGTATTTTTGTGGTCCTACCATTCTATGAGTGAGAATTGGTAGGAGATTTTGGAGGAGAGGATGGGACCAAGTCCCTTAGGATTTTTAGCAAACCCTCAGCTATTAACGAATTTGATGTACCTTTACCAACTACCGTTTGAATTGGGCTAGCCATGTTATTCCCTTCAGCATGATGAGTTATCGAAGACTTATGTTGGGCTTAAAAGCCAACATTTTCTTCTATCCTTCCGTCGGAGGCGTCAGATGTTAATAGAAGAGTAACTAAGCTAAAACTGAAGTTTTGCATTTTGTTTCTTTCTCAATATTTACATCATGCATCATGATGTAACTAGTGCTTGATCAATGTTTGACACTGGTTACCCGTGATGTAATCCAATGAAGGGAAGAAGCTTTTCTTAGATCTAGAGTTTTGATTAAAGGTGTAGTGTTAACTTGATCGGGAGAAGAGTACTATCAAGGATAGTATTTCTTTAAGAATTTGTCGTTGATTGGCATCATAAGCGTATCACCATCTGAGCTTATAAGGCGATATGCTCCATTTGAGTAGACTGACTCTATTACAAATGGTCCTTTCTATTTGAGCTGAAATTTTCCTTTTGTTTTATGCGTCATCATCATAGGTCTTCTGACAGCTAAGACAAGGTCACCTTTCTTGAAAGTTCACCCTTGACTTTCTTGTTGAAGGCTCTGGTAATTCGAGCTTGATAGAGCTCGATTTGCTAATGAGCTTGTAGGCATTTATCATCCAAAGCCTCCAACTCTTGGAGTCGCAGTCGATGCTTCTCCTTATTAGTCATCTCTGTTGTCAAGACGACTCATAGAGATGGGATTTGAATTTCTAATGGGAGTACGGCTTCACACATATACTAAGGAGAATGGTGTAGCTTTCGTTGGAGTTCGAATCGTTGTACGATAGGTCCATAAGCATTCACCTAATTTGTCGTCCCAGTCATGTTGACTTTTCGAAACGAATTTCTTGAGAAGTTTTCCAATTGTTTTGTTGAAAGCTTCTGCGAGGCCATTAGCGGCTGGGTAGTATGCCGTTAAGGACACACTCTAGATTCTGAACTTGTTACAGAACCTCTGAAAAGCCTGGCTGACGAACTGGGACCCATTGTCATGAACAATTTGTCGTGGCACACCAAAACGGTAGATGATCTGATGTTTAACAAATTTGATCACGTCAGATGCCTTTACCTCCCTTAAGGGAATAGCTTCAGTCCATTTAGAGAAATAGTCAGTTATAGTTAAGATGAACCAATATCCTTTGGATGAAGCTGGGCTAATAGGCCCAATCACGTCCATTCCCCACATCTCAAATGGCCAGTTTGAGGTTGTAGAGCTAAGATATCCTGGTGCTTGATGGATGAAGTCACCATGGACATGGCAGGCGTGACATCATTTAGCGTAAGTAATGGCATCAGGGATTATCTTAGGCCAATAATATCCCAGTCTTTGGAGTCGATCCCCAAGCTTCAAACCAGGCTGATGAGCTCCACACATGCTATTATGCACTTCTTTGAGTACTTTCTCTGCCTCCTTTTGTGACAGGCAGCGGAGGAGGATCCCGTCATGCGATCGGCGATACAGTGTTCGCGTGATCGCATTATAATAGAATTTGGGGGCTTTCCTTCTAATGGCAGCCGTTTCTTTGGGATCATCAGGCAGGATATAACAATGCATAGTCGATGTAGGGGAATCTCAAATCCCAAGGCTCTGGACCTACTGAAGTTTCCATACCTTTAGCTTGACAGTCTCCTGTCAGCTTTTGGTGATCTTCAAAAGTGACTCTTGGGCAATACAAGTCGTGATTGTAGATAAGTATTTTCTCTACTACTCCAGCTGGAAGGGCTAAGGAGGCAGCGAGAGATGCCAGTACATCTGCGTCGCATTTTGCTAGTGTGGTACATGGTTGATGTAAAAGTTTTCGAACCTTTCGGCCATAGAGATAGTTGCATTGAAATAAGGTACTAAGACTTCGTGTCTGACATCGTACTCCCCACGAACTTGGTTAACGATGAGCTTAGAGTCACCGTATGCTTCGAGATTTTTAACGCCAATCTCATCGGCGATTTGCATTCCAATCAAGAGGGCATTGTATTCCGCTACATTGTTAGAACAGGGCGCGGTTAATGGGAAAGCTCGAGGAATCACATAGTTCTGTGGGGAGAATAGTAATACCCCCACTCCTGCTATGACATGCCCTTACGGACCTGTTCTCGGTGCACCATCGAAGAAAAGTTACCACACCTGTCTTTCAAAAGATATCTGAGTCAGACAAACTTCAACGACTTCGTCTGGGAGATCCTCGTAAAGTTTGCAGATCTGGATGCTCAGCCAAGAAATCAGCCACTGCTTGTCCCTTCACGACTTTTTATGGTAGAAAGCGCATTTCATATTGGGATAGCAGTATGGCCCATTTTGCCAGTCAACCATTTAGTAACGATGGCTTTGTCATGAGCAATCTCAAAGGGTTAACTTTGATATAACATTTATAGTCTGGCCCACCAAGTAGTGTCACATTTTCTGAACAGGAACACCAATGCCAAATATTTCTTTTTGATCGGGTTGTACCGATGCGCAGCTTCGATCATAGTTCTGCTCAGATAGTAGATTGCCTGCTCATTCCCTGATCATTATTCTGGGCTAGTAAAGCTCCTAAGGAATGATCCATCGCTCGGACATATGGCAGGAAAGGTTTTCCTGAAACCGGAGCTGTAAGGACAGGTGGTTGCGTGAGGTACCGTTTGATTTCCTCGAACGCTTGTTGGCAAGCATTATTCCAGATGAATGAGACACCCTTCTTCATTAATCTGGTGAAGGGTAGGCATCTTCTGGAGAGATTTGAGATAAACCTCCGGATGCACGCTAGTCGCCCTTGCAATCCTCTAAGTTCCCTAAGATTCCTTGGAGGTTGTATGTCCTGGATAGCGCAGACTTTTTCTGGATCTAAGTGAATTCCTTTGGATGTCACCACAAATTCTAAGAATTTACCGCTAGCTACCCCCAGGAAAGATTTAGTGGGGTTCATCTTCAACTGATGTGCCCGTATGATTTCAAAAATTGTCTTTAGATCTGCTATGAGGTCGGCCTGGGTGCGGCTTTTCACTGCAATGTTGTCGACGTAGCATTTCACTATCTTACTCATGTGTTCACAGAAAATTGCATTTATAGCTCTCTGATATATTGCCCCCGCGTTCTTCAGTCCGAAGGGCATGACAGTATAACAATATACCCCAGTGGTATCCTGAAAGAAATATGTTTTTCATCATCAGGGTACATTTTGATTTGATTACACCCTGAGAATCCATCCATGAAGGACATTCGTTCAAATCCGCACGTATTGTCAATCATGACATCCGTGATTGGGAGAGGGAATTCATCTTTAGGATAGGCCTCATTTAGATTAAGAAAATAAATGTAAATCCGGATCTTTCCATTTTTCTTGATACCTGGGACGATCTTCGCTACCCAATCAGGATGTTGCTCCTCCCTAATGAAGACAGAGTCTATAAGCTTCTTGACTTCTAACTGGATTGCTTCTATTATTTCTGGACGGAATCGTCGCTGCTGCTGTTTGACTGGCTCCACGTCTGAAATAATGTTAAGGTGATGCATGGCCACTCGAGGATAAAGCCCGGGCATGTCCTCGTAATTCCAAGCGAAAACATCTATATACTTCCGCACAAGAGATATTAAATCTTCTTTCTCTGAGGATGATAGGCTTTCGCTTATAAAGATGGGCTTAGAATTAGCCTCATCTCCCAGATTAATCTGGGTAACTTTATCCTCCGTGCGAGGTTCGCGTTGTTCAAAGCGAATATCCCAGAGAGTATTTAGGTGTTTGATCCAAGGATCTGTGTCAGACTGGCTCATTACTTCATCTCTGTCTTCCAGGAGGTTTGTTGAAACCATGTTTACTGAAAGTTCTCTGAATATGTTGCCGACACTAATGTCTGACTCCCACGATGACGTGCCAGATGAGTAGTTATGGTATAATAACTCTTCAGACTCAGAGGCTGACGAAACTGGAGTTGACACATAACCCAAACCCTTGCGTGTTCGATGGTAATAGTTAGGGGTCTTCCTTTCAGAATGAAAGATCGAAGTAGTGTTCTTCTTCCTTTGCCGAAGTTCAAACCAGGACCATTTGTTAGATCATACCCCATCCTCTTCATCATTTTGAGTACGGTTGGCTCATAATGAGAGAACTGAGGAGATTCATTCTCACTTTCTGAGTCTTCGCGAGACATCAATTCGGACTGAATTCTTCTGAAAAGAATTAGTTTTTTGCCTTTGCATCTTGCTTGGACCATGAATACTGATTCTTACGCATAACTGACATCTTGGTACATTTTGAGGGATGATTTCATTGGGACATGCAATAATGTCAGAGCATCTATTGCTGACCAGGGATTATTATCCACCTCGGTACTAGTGTCTGATTGCACTGAATCAGAAGCAAACACAGAAAAGTAAGCCAAATTCAACTTTTCATTAATATACCACTCGCCTACATCATCGACGGTGTTATCGAGCTTATTAATGCTCGTTACAAGTGGATTTAATTCCCACATTGCACTTTTCTTCCACCTCTGGCTCAGAGTCAGCTTCATTACCAGAGTCTGGTTCCTCTGGCTGTGGATTCTTATTTGTTTCCAAAGAGTCTTGGTACAGGAGGAGTCCATGAAATAGTTCTTTACCCCCTTGAACGGACGCCTTTCAGCAATTATCGTTCGAATTTTCCCATTTCTGTCAATGTACTTCATAACTTGATGGAGAGTGGAGGGGACGATGGAATTACGATGAATCCACGGTCGCCCGAGCAGCAAATTGTACGAAGTGTCGGCGATGATTACCTAGCACATCACTTCAGACTTTAGGTCCCCTATCTGACATTTAAGCTTGATCTTTCCCATTGGGCGCGTACCATTAGCGTTAAAATCATAGATGGTAGTCGGGGTGGTGCTCAATCGGTGGGTGGGAATTCCTAAGTGCTGCATGACCCGGCGAGGCATGATGCTCAACGCGGATCCTGAATCTACCAGAATGCGGCTTACTTCAGACAATCTAATATACCCTGTGAAGTACAAGGGTTGATCGTGTTTTCCCTTAACCTGCATGTCATCTGTCGTAAGGTAATGCAGGGGACATTTTGGGAGGCATGGAGGCAATCCTCTACATCTTCCTCCTGTGTTCCAGCTGGAATCTGAGCCATGAAGACCTCAGCATCAGCTAGGGCTTCCCTCAGAACTTCTCTTGTTGACTTTCATAGCCTCAGGAGCTCGTAAGCCGGATATTGGCCAATTGAGCCCGGACGTCAAAGCGGTAAGGTGTTATGGATTCTTCCGCGTTGTCCTTTAGGAGAGCCTTGAAAAACTGAAGCTCTTTTTGATTCTCCACCGGTTGCTTCACGGAGGGCTTGGCTGACTCTGCAGTAGGTTTAGGAGGGCTTGCCACCATTTTGTCATACTTCTTTAAATATGACTGACCCGAACGAGTTCTGCCACGAGCGATTTATTAAGTTCTGCAGCAAGGACTATTGTTTTCTCTTCCGAATTAGTTAGTGAGGGAACATCGATTTCTGCTTCCCGAGAAGAAGTGTACACCACATTACAGGACGAAGCTTTCGCCTTGTCTTTGGACCTTCTGTTGGTAACAGTAGTCCATTGTTGGTTGTCCATAAGGTCAGGATGAACCCACATAATTTTCCCCTGGGGTATAGGGATAGGTACAAGACCCTTCTCCTGCCGATGGTGAGGGTCTGTGTTGATCACTCTTCGTTCCCCTCTTAGGATGGGAACTACTCCGGACAGTGCTGGAGGCTGTTTTCCAAACTGAAGAAATGATGTCATATTAACCATCACTTTCTTCTGCTCTGGACGGAGTTTTAGCACTTCTACATCGATCAGAGCTTGAAGAATGTCTTTGAAGACATAACAGCT
Source organism: Agave tequilana (assembly GCA_038442645.1). Classification (NCBI taxonomy): domain Eukaryota; kingdom Viridiplantae; phylum Streptophyta; class Magnoliopsida; order Asparagales; family Asparagaceae; genus Agave; species Agave tequilana. Next base: position 67,057 of record JAVJIF010009810.1, read on the forward strand.
CTTGGTGGAGTGCCCTAGCATCCTATGATACAGTAGTAGTTAGGATTATCAGACTTGCCAACTTCTTCAGGATGTCTAGCTTCAGGAAACTTCAATCTGTTGCTCTTTGAGTAGCTTGAACAACGAATCGATATGCTCGTCTTTGAAGGAATACTGCTTGTTGGCGCGTGGCTGACTTGAAGAACCACTTCCCTGACTGGCTGAGATTTGACGGGGGATTTTGTCTCTGTCGCCAATGTATCTTTTCTTTTTGATTGAAAAGATGTTTTTGCATGCGCCTTGTCGATTTTTCGGGTCTGGGTTTGTTTTCTTCTGCCTAACCCTAGCGATAATTTCTTCAACCTGTTCACCTTGCTGGACCAATTGCTTTCAGGTGCGACTTTCAGCAATTCCTATCTGGGCTAGGAGTGAAATTTGTAAATTGTGGCAGCACGTTTCTACCAGGGTGGCCTGGGTCATACCGCTAGAACATCAGAGTGTCATATTCTGAAATCTCTCTACAAATGATTTGACTGACTCTCCTTTTCACTGTTTCGTGGCCAGGAGAGTAGGCATTGTAATCTCCGAGTCATCTTCAAAGAAGCGTGTTAGGAAGAGCTTCTCTAAATCACCCCAATTTTTAATAGAGCTTTCTGGGAGTTTCATGAACCATTCAAAGGCAAGCCCTTTTAAAGTGCCGATGAACAAACGTGCCAAGATGGCATCATTATCTATCACATTTCCTGTCAGAGACTTGAAGTAGTAGATATGTTGGTTCAGTGACCCTTTGCCGTCGAAAACCTGTAGGGTCGGAGCTTTGAACTTAGTAGGGTATGGAACAATGTCCCACTCGGCCAGATATTGCCAGACCACTCCTGCTTCTTGGAGGCCTTTTCAGTTAGCAAGGGCTTTCAGACGCTACTCCAATTGATTCATTCTTTTAGAATGAATACTCCCATGGTCTGGGTTGCCTTCCTCCTTAGACGATGATTTAGACGACTCAAAATTAGATTGCTCCTTCTCCTCTATATGTACAGAAGATGAGCTTTCTCCTTCTTTTCGCTTGCCTTTAGACTTTTTAGAAGAAGTTTTGTCAGTTGACTTCCTCTTGTCTTTGAGCAATTGTGCAAGCGTCTACTTGAGGGTATCGATAGATTCTTGTTGAGCGCGAGTTATATCGAATTGTTCCCTCTGGACCTAAGCTTGTTGTTCAAAGCATCTGGCCCTCTCCTCGGGAGTATTCGTCATGTATGCCAAGGCTTCCTTCTCTATGAAAGAGTTCGAGGCCTGCGATTCTGCAACGGCGGAATGTGATTCACTCACTTCAATGCCCCATGCTAGGGCACTGTAGTTGATAGAGGCGACTATACCAGTCTGAGTGCGAGTATGCCGATACACTCTTTCTGGTTCTGTATCAGACCGGTCAGAGTTGACCACCACTTGTTTTCCTCTACTTCTGCTTGCCATATTTGCAGTGACTTCAGGGTACTCCACGTCAGAGAAGGCTCTCCTTCTGTAGGAGCGATACCTTTTGGCCGGTCGGGAGGTCAAGGTCAATCGTTTGAATACCGACTGCTTACTTGCATGTGAGCTGCAGTGGCATTTAGATAACATTGCCGTGATAAGCCGTTCACAATAACAAGATGGAGTGATCTGGTTAGCACTCCTTTTCTTTATCAAATAATCTCTTAGATCCGTGGGAGGGGGATCAAAGAGATTGGCCTTGGGTTGTCGAGGGCTTTTCAACATCTGAGAATTACCCTTACGTCGAAAATCTGAGACGAAGGGTTCAGAAATGCGAAGCTCGTGTTGTGCATAACAGGCATAACTCTCGCGTTTTGACTTCGAAACGTGGGTCTCGTGCCTCTGCTGAGCAGAGATGCGGACCTCACATTGTTGATCGTCGCATTTGGTCAGCGACGATTCAGACACGCGGGTTTTCTCATTTTCGTGTCTGCTCATAGAGACGCGGGTCTTGTGTCTCTGAAAAGAAGCATAGCCCTCACGCTGCTGCACGTCGCGTTTGGGAAGTAAAGCCTCAGAAATGCAAGCCTGTTGGGCTTCGCGTTTTTGTCTCCATACGCAGACTTCGTGCGTCTGACGCAACTCAAAAAAGATGCAAGCCTGAGCCTTGCATTCTGTATCTGCTGGATAGATAATTGTTCCAGCTTCTTGCGCTTGTAGTTGACCGCGCGCGTCGTCTCTGTCGACGTTCAGCGTTCCGATTACGCCGTACGGGTTGCTGGGAACCCCCGGTAACCTGAAGCTGAGGAATAGTACGGGCATGTACGGACTGAATATTAGCAATGCCGACCACATGGGTCTCCGTGGGAGACGTTGACGCGAGTATTACGTGTGATATGATCAACCGTGACACTCTTCTTGTCAGTCGCATCTGAAGGGATCTCAGAGCGGACTTGAGAGTGGGTTCCCGAGGAGATTTTGTGGTACTGTCGCGCCCTAGGGCTCTTGGAGCTGGAAGAAAGAAACTCTTCATACTTGCCTGGTCGAACTCCACGACAAGTGATTCGACCATTTTCCCATAAAGGTGACGTTACCTTGCGCCACGACTAGCTCATCGGTAGAGAAAGTAGTCCTCAGCGGAGTCGCCATCTCTTGTTTGGTGGGAAAAATTGGTGATTGAGGTGTAAATTATTTATTTGATTACAAAGAAAATTACAATGGATCAATTATCCGATTACAAGAGGGGAGATATTCAAGCTCAAATCTCCCCTTCGTTTAATGTCGAGTTCTTGATGTGGCAATGGAAAGTAAATCTTATTTTCTGTTGACCGGGTGAATGTCAGGACCTCTTGGAATCCTCTCTTTGGATAGTGGACAAAGTAACACAGCTTCTGTCCACTAAGAATCTCAAAGAGATTGTGGGTAAAAACAAACTTGTATGCAGCAAGTTGTTAGAAGAGTTGAACTCTCTCTTTCTTTTCAGCTGGGGGTCTTGGTGCTTCTACGACTTATGATCGAAGTTCTTTTTATCAAAAAAATTTTCGACCCCTCTTCCATAGCAAACTGGACTACTTATAGAGGTTTCAGGGGTAAACGTGTCCTCTAAAAACACTCCATAATAGGGGTTAACTCCCTCATTACGTGGGCAGTAATTGACCCAGTAATGAGGGCAGTTATAACCGAGACGCAGGGTTCCTCTGTAGTTGAAACGTGGGCTTCGGGCTTCGCGTTTAACCATTGAGGGAACGCTTGAACTTGCATTTGGTTGAAATGTGAGCTTCAAGTTCTGCGTCAAGTTTTGTGTGAAATGCGGGCTTCGGGCTTCGCGTTTTGCAAAGTAGAGACGCGGCTTTTGATCCTCGCGTCTTGGTATTGTAGTGATTCTACTACAGTAATGCTGAGACACGGGTTTCGACCCTCGCATCTTGATATTGCACTAATACTGAGACGCGTGTTTCGATCCTCGCGTCTTGGTGCTATGGTAATGGCTATGATTAGCCTTGCGTTTGGAGTTTGGACTCTGCCTTCTGAGGACTTATCCTCAGTAATTTTTAGACAGTCTACAGAGTCCAGGAAGTAGTTTAACTTGCTCATCATAAATATCTCAAACTCATTCTTCATACATGATTCAAAATCTTTGCAAAGATTTTCATTAGTAGGTCCAAATATAATGTCATTAACATAAATTTGAACAATAAGGATATCACTATCTACATGCTTTGTAAAACAAAGTGATATCTACTTTACCTTTTACAAAATCATTTAAAATAAGAAAAGTTGAAAGTCTTTCATACCAAGCTCTTAGAGCTTGTTTTAAACTATATAAAGGTTTGTCTAATTTGAAAATAAAATCCGGATGTGTAGAATCAACAAACCCGGGGGTTGTTCAACATACACTTTCTTTTCAATAAAACCATTTAAAAATGCCCTTTTGATGTCCATTTGAAATTTTTTGAAATCTTTAAAAGAAGCAAAGCAAGTGTAATCCGTATGGCTTCAAACCGTGCTACGGGTGCAAAGGTTTCCCCAAAATCGATACCTTCAATTTAGGTGTAACCTTGGGCCACTAACTTAGCTTTATTCCTAACAACATTACCTGACTCATCCAACTTGATCCTAAAAATTTATTTAGTACTAATGGTTGGTCTATCATGGGGTCTAGGGATAGATGTCAAACTTGATTGTGCTCAAATTGATTGAGCTCTTCTTTCATTGCAAGCAACCAATATGAGTCGCCCTCGACTTCGAGGATGTTCTTTGGTTCTATATGAGAAATAAAGCAAAATGGCCACACAAATCATGGAGTTTGGAGTGAGTAGTTACCCCCTTTGATACATCACCTATGATGAGTTTCTTGGGATGACTTGTTACATATCTCCAATCCTTTGGAAGTGGTTGTGTCGGTGTCACTTCAACCTCTTAATTTTCACCTTGTTCATCAAGTTTTGGCTTATCTTCTTGGATGGGTGAGTCCTTCAAGGTTACTTTCTCCATGTCTTTACCTAAAGAATCATCTCTATAACATTCTTAACAAAAACATTAGATTCTTCAAACTTAACATGCATAGATTTTTTAACAGTCAAAGTAAATTTATTAAAGATTCTATAGGCTTTACTTGTGTTAGAATAACTAATAAAAATAGCTTCAAAAGCTTTTGCATCAAATTTTTCTAATGTTATCTTTGGTGTTAAAACAAAACATTTGCATCCAAAAACTCTAAAGTAAGAAATATTAGGCTTTCTCAAATAGTAAATTTCAAAAAAGTTTTAAAAGTATAAAATAAATTCTATTTTATATGTAACATGAAGTGTTTACGATATCGGGTCATAAATATTGAGGGAGTCCGTATTCACTAATCATTGTCCTAACCATTTCTTGAAGCGTACGATTCTTTTTTTTAACGACTCTATTTTGTTGTGGAGTTTTAGGACAAGATAATTCATGCCTAATTCTATTTTTTTCATAATAAGTGATAAAAGAATGGTTAATAAATTCACCACCTCTAAAACTTCTTATGCGCAAAATCAAAAAACCTTTTTCAACCCTTTTTTCTAAAAATATTAAAATGCAAAAAGGCTTAATCTTTATGTTCCAAAAGAAAACCCATGTAAAACAGAAAAGTCATCAACCAAAATAAAAACAAACGATTTCCATTTAAAGTCTTGGTTTTAGTAGGACCAAACAAATCCATGTGAATCAACTCTAATGGTCTAGATGTCATAATATCTTTGATTAGTTTGAAAGAGGACTTGGTTTGTTTCTCAATTTGGCACGTATCACAAATGCGGTCCCTTTCAAACTTCAAGTAAGGAATACCTTTTACCGATTCTTAGAGTTAATTCTAAATAGATGGTTAAAAGAGACATGGCCTAATCTTCTATGCCATAACCATGAATTCTCATTAAAATATTTAAACATGTAGCATTACAATCTAAATTTAACATCAGTAATATATACATTATTTTTGCGAAATACGGAAAGAATGCAAGCATCGATTTTACCATCTAAAACACTGCAACACGAATTATCAAAATAACTTTAAACCTCGATCACATAGTTGACTAATACTCAAGAGGTTATCTTGAGACCATCAACTAAAACAACATTTTTAATCAATGGAGATGAACCAATTTTAATGTTATCTATACCGATAATTTATCCTTTGAGTCATCTCCGAAGGTGATGGTGCCACCTCCATGATACCTTGATATGGTTGCAAAATTATTGATGTCCCAAGTCATGTGCCTTGAGCAACCGCTATCAAGTTACCACCACTTTTTACACCTTAGAGCCTTGGTGTGTGCCTACATCAAATAATAAAGTTGTTAATTTTGGTACCCATATTTTCTCGGGTCTAATGACGTTAGTACTTCGAACTCAAATATGATTATTAGAAGTATTTATATGATCAAAATAAAATTTAGCTAAGTGACCATTCCGGTCACAATAGGTGCATGAATATACTCTACCATACATAAATGCATGATGTGTATGATGAGCATGTGAAATATGAGCATGCTTGGTGTGTGTGGCATGTTTATAAATGTGTTGTAATTTAGAAGTGTAAGCATGTGTTTGTTTTTTTGAAGGATTTTTCTTAGAGACATGGCCTCTAATCTAGCCTTATCAAACTCACATTTCTTTAAAATATTTTCCAAAGTGTTGATTTTAGTCTTTAAAATAGAAATTTCATTTTCATCAATCAGGCGAAACTTTGCTTTACATGAAATCTTGTATGCATTAAAAAAAATTTGTGTAGATAAAGAGTGGAAAATAAATTATCCTTTTTTTAGAAAGTGTGATAATTTTATTTTGAAGAATTTCATTTTCCTTTTTTGTTTTTAGATATTTCTTCTTTAGAAAATCATAATTATTTGAAAGTTCTACAAAAACATCTCCTAATTCATCCATAATTATTTCATATTCATCAAGGGATGGTTCAGAAGTTACCTTAGGTGTTTTATCATTTGCCATGAAATACATGTTTGTCGTGTCTACCTCTTCTTCGAATTCCCTTTCTGAATCTTATGTTACTTTGAGAGCTTTCTTCTTATATGACTTTTCTGAGATAGGTGGCTTGTTTGAGGAAGATAATTTGTTTTTTATTTTCGAATATTCGGCAATGATATGTCTGGGTTTCTGGTAGTTGAAACAAATGATTTTCTTTTCCTCCTTCCCTCATCATCGTCTTCTATTGTTCAACTTGGCTTTGTTGTACATTCTCCTTACATTTTTCACAAGGAGAAAAGATCTTCATCATCATCTTCTTCTTCTTCATCGTCGGAAATGGTAGGAGTAGACTTGAAGGCAATTGTCTTTTTCTTTTGCGGCACTGTTTCTTCTCTAGCCTTCCTCTCCATCTCATGGGTCTTGATGTTGCCGATAAGATCGATGAGCTCTATTTCTTCTTTGTCGTTTATCTCCTTCAATGTGAGCCTTGACTTCCCATGAGGGTGAAATTGCACGAATGACCTTACTTACTTTTGATCATTGTTAATAGCGTCACCTAAAAAATTAAGACTATTAGTGATTTTAATAAATTTTGTAACCATATCATCAATGGTATCATGTTCATGCATAGTGAAATTCTCATATTGGGAACGCAAGAGATCAATTTTAACCCTATTGACTTGTGATATTACCTCGTGAGTGACCACTAAGTGTGACCAAATCTCGTAGGCGAATTTGCAATGAATGACCCTAGCTATGTCGTCATCGTTCAAGGCTTGAAGCAATGCATAATGTGCCTTTGCATTGGCATCAAATTCCTTGGTGGCAATGTCGGACCAAGTATCCGTGTCACCAGTGGGTACACTAAAGGATTTAGTCACCGTCTTTGCAACCCGGCTTCTTAAGAATTGCAAAAACATGGTCATCTTAACCTTCCATATAGGAAAGTTAAGGCCATCAAACTTGGGAGGGGTCTTAATACCTTCGCCACCTTTACTATAGTGGATGAGAATGAAATGTTAATGAAATAATTAGCAAATAAGATCTCTCTAAGGTGGTTAAGCTAAACACTAGAGACCAAATCTCTGATACCAATTGAAATTACACCTAAGGGGGATGAATAGATGTAAAGTTAATCAAATGCAAATTCTAATTAATTTAAAATGTATGATGCAAACCGATCACTCAAAACAAGAATTGAAGTCGGATTCCCCATGAAGGGCTCTGAACTTCTCCTCATGATTCCTCTAGATAAGAGTTGAGGTGCTCAATTGCTATCTTGTTGAGATGAGTATTGATCGACAAAAATGAAGAATGGTAAACAAGTAAATGAAATAGAGAAAATAAGGCAATCACAAATAAGAAAGATTTGTTTCGAGGTTCGAGCCACTACTCTACGTCTCCGCCTTCACCAGAAGGATTTCACTATCCACTATTGGATCTTCCACAAAGGAACCTTACAATGAGGAATTATAACCACTTGAAGTACACAACTCTCCAACTCAATCTACATCAGAGGCAGCATAAAGCCAATTGATAATACAAGCTCTTAGTGATCAAGAGACCACAAACACTCTCTTACAGCTCTCTTACAAATCTCTATAGAATAAAAAGTAAATTTGAAGCTCAAGGATGTATGTGAGAGTGAAAATCAGAATAGAGAGATTTTAAGAGCAGAAAACTCAATTAAACTTTGAAATTGAAAGCACAAAAGAAAACTTTGAAAATTTTTCTCTTTGAAAACAAAACTTGATTTTTCAATAGAATTTGTTGTTGTATAAACTCAATCCCATGACCCTTTTATATAGGTTTTAGAAAATACTTTTAGAATTGTTTACCAGGTCTAAAAGGGAAGAATTTGACCCTCAGAATTTAAATCACCACATTTAAAAACATGTTAAAAATACAGATTTTGAAAACTGGCCGTTACTGCCATTCTGGCAGTCTATCAGTCGACCAGCCCTTTTAAAAAAAATCTGACTGTTGGCTCTCGGTCGACCGCTCGGTCGACCGGTTTTAACCGACCTTACAGTCGGTCGACCCATCAGTAACCGCATCAGGGGATCAGTCAACCGGTCGGTCAACCGGGAATGTGTGCCAACATGCACACACCCTCTGCTAGAGGTTCGGTCGACCGTTCTGGCCTGTTATAGACACGGACCGACCTAGGCCAAAACTAGCACCAAGGTTAGTTTTGAAATAAAGAAAATTTTAAAGTAATTTTGTATGAGTTATGAAGGGGAAAAGATATGTATAGCAAATCGATACAAGTTCTAAAACTGAGATATTAATCAAAAAATGTGGAATCATGTATCAAAACCATACAGATTTCTTCCTCATTGTTACCATTAAGAAAGCAATCTTAACATTCATTTGGTGTAACTCAAAGTCGAAGTGAGCCGCTAGTGCCATGATAATTCTAAAAGAATTCTTCATGAAAAATAAGGGAGAAAGTCTCATTATAGTCATGCCCTCTGTTTAAGTGAATCCCTTTGCGACAAGACGTGCCTCATACCTTTCGACATTGCCTTTCGAATCTCGCTTGATTTTGTACATCCATTTACAACCACAATCGGTTTCTTTCTTTTAGACAACTCTACTAAATCCCAAACATCGTTATCCTTCACGGATTTTAACTCATTTTCATGGCATTTGATTACTTAGTGGAGTGAATACTGAGTTTAGCCTCGTTCAAGGTGTGGGGTTATCTTCTAAACCCCATGTCAAACTCATAATTTTGAACTCTCATAAGGTTCCACAAACAGCTTCAGTGAGGAGAGTTGGGATATCAGAAGCATGACTGTAGATGGATTCCAACCGTAGGGATCTGAAAACAATGATCCTAGAAAGCTAATTATTAAAAATTTAGGTTCTGAGTTGACAAACAAGAATAGAAAAAATAATTTGAAAAAAAATGAAAAATTTCACATTGGGGGTAGTTACGCCACTCGCCTACGTGGCTACTAGGAATTGATTTTTGAAATTCTTTTTGGTGGAGGCTCGAATTAAAATCTAAAAAAGATTTTTTTTTTTTTTTTTTTTTAAGGCCATTTATTCAAGTGGTGTGGTACTGTTTGTATGTATAATCTAATCTTAGTATCTTACTCTTTGCTCACCTCGAGTGAGGCTTTAACAACTTTTAGAATTGAGAGATGATTGTAAGCCTAGGGGATAATCTCAACAAAAGCATTCTCATATTCTTGTCAGAAGCTGATCATACTAGTTCAAAATAATATAGGAGAAGATTATAAAAACATTGCCCTTTATGTCTACACACATTTTAAAATTGTTCCATTATTATTTATTGTCATTGTTATTTGTTTTTGTTATTATTGTTATTATTATTATTTCGGCACCATTAGACTAATATACGTCACCGATTTTAGCGAGGGAAAAAACAAAGTTTGAGCAACTTTGTGATGTATTTATATGGAACCAAGAAAATGTCGAGTGTCACATTGGTCTCACAACTTGCATGTTGATTATTGACTGTTTGGATACTTCAGCTGTAAGCCGTTGCCTGAAATTTCGGCCTAGGAGATGAGATGACACTGTGATTAAAAGTAGTGGCTCTGAGGAGCTCATTTATCTTGGTCCGTTCCAAAAATGACTGTATTGTTTAAGCTTTTAGACGAGAAGTTTAAAAAGAGTTGAGAACACATGTGACCTGAACAAGAAATTTTCCTGCAATGAATATATATGAAGATGATAGAAATTTCATGTTTGATAGTGTCAGAGAGATTTATGTTCGCTTCGCTTTTTTAAGAAGTGGAGAAACCACTATGAAAAAAGTATGAAGCAAATTAAGTAGCTTATATAATTGTCTTTTTCAATCACTGTATCTTCCTTACAGTGAGGTACAAAACACTAAACTATTTGATAAATACAGAAATATAGTTCTGCTCTAACTAATGGGTGGTCTTCAAGATATTAGCGTAACCTTTATCTTCTAATAGATAGTTAAGATTTTCTCTCAGGGCGTGTTTGGTTGCGAGGAAGTGGGCGGAAGTAAGAAAATGGGGAAGTATAATGCTCACTTCTCTATCTATTCAAACACTGGTGGAAAATAAAAAAACCCCATTTCTTTTTCTCTTTTCTCTTTTACACAATCATTTCCTCACTTCCAGACTGCTACTGTTAATTTTGTGGTCATGTAAATCTCATTTGTAATAAGTTGTAAAACAAAACAGTTATTTTTTTGATCATGTAAATCTCACTTGCATTCTAATTACAATCCATTTTTTATTTTTTTAATTAATTTTTATTTTAATATTTTATTGCGGTCAACTTTTCCACTACTACATTACCATCCAAACACCGGAAAAGATATAACATTTTTCAAATCACACTTCCCAACAATATGTAAACACCGAAAAACTTACTAACCAATTCTTAAGTTTCAAACAGAACTATTACCACTTCCTCACTTCTTCACTTCCTCACTTCTACCCTTAACTAAACATGTCCTCAGTGCAGTTTATGAGAGCTGTTCATAAAGTAGTTTATGGTTCAAATTGTTGTATTGGACCATCGTATAAAATTACAAGAGTGCAAAATAGGTGAGAACATCCAAATTCGGGTTCACCTTAAAACTTCAGAGTTAATTTTTCTCTCGATTAGTTGGTAGAGGTTCAATCCAATTCCATTACTCTCCACCCCCTGGACTCGAACAATTACTGGATCAGGTCAAACGGATACGGAACCCTGGACTCAGTCCCAAATTGTCCATGGGCCAAACAGTTACAACTGAACACTGTTGTGGGCTGGCCAAAAATTAAACGAAACCTCAATAAACGGGCTCAAATGGGCCGAAGAAGTGAGTTCAATGAGCCAACCCTTCAATTCAGGCGGGAAGAGACGGAGAATTTCAAATTTTTGGCGCCAAAAAAAATTGCAACCCAGCTGATTTGCCAAACGCGTCGAATTCTATTTGTTTAAATAAAAGAAACAAAAACATCACAGAGATGAAGCGGAATCTACCAACTGTGAGGCAATTCGGCCAGTCTTCTCTCACCTCTTCATTCCTCTCCAAATCAAGGTGCTTGTTAGTCTTCTCCTCTTTTCTTTTTGTTCCCAATTCTTTCTTCTTCTGAGATTTTGTTCTGTTTTATTGGCAGACTCCCCAGTGAAGCCACAGAATCGAAACCCGTGAAGAAATCGATCTCGCTTTCAGACTTCTTGAACCGAAAGATCGTCAAAACTGATGGCAAATCAATCAAGGTATCTGCTACCAGTAAATAATATTACTTTTGATGGGTTTTGATTTGAGGGGGATTGAATTGAAAAAAAAATTGGATCACAGGAAAAGAAAAGTTCGTTTTCGTTGGTTGGATTCGATAAAAAGGAGTCGGGTAGCAAGAAAGATGTAGTGGATGGTGGTTTCGTTCTCGATAGAGCTGTTTTCCAGGGGTTCAATCAGCCACTGTCTAAAGAAAAGAATGGGGTGAGAGAGCAGCAATTAGACTTTAATGGAGATGGGAATGATTCAAGGAAAAGGAAGAACCCATTTGGGGTTTCTTCAGTTTGTTTTTGGACTAACTAGCTGGTTTGATGATTATTACCATTTAAATTTTGGTGCTACTTCTGGGAATAGCTCGAACCATTTATGTATCTTGAAATATCGAATCATTCAATATCAAATATACAATGAATTTCATTCTACTGTTAGATAGGATTAATTATTATTGGAAGATGTTTGCTTTAATTTCACCTTAAAAAAAAGACTTGATCAGGACACCTGACTTCCATCTGGGGAACTGACTCTGATTCTGGCTTGCCCAAATCCAAATACGAGACTATAATGACTAGTCCTATTTGAGTGCTACCATTAGTTTTAATCATCAAATTGTCACCTCCTTCTTGATTCTGTTGTTGACAATCGCTAGTTGGCATTACCACCGGGATATACTCCTTGTTACTTGATACATCCATTTCACTTCTATTCTGGGAGAAAATTAGTTATTACTTCATTCCATCATTGTTTAAAACCCCAAGTTTCTCTGTACCTTTTAAATGTTCATACAAAAGTTCTGCCTAGAGAGTTGAATTTAACAATCTTGAGAATTTTGATTTTTTCCAGAGTCTAAACTTCAATGTGAATCCATTATCTGAATTCATCTGTGCAGTGAAAGAAATGAACAAGAGAAATTGATCAACATTTTAGCTGCATGTAAGATTAGCGAAAAAGTACATCAATTATAGGAATCATGAGATCATGATTGGAATGTTGCGTAATGCATATATTTCGGTAGCTTACTATGCCCGAGTTTGTAAATGTTGAAATTGTCAGCAAAATTGTGAAAGGCAGATGACACATCACAAATGACAAAACAGCCTTGTCCTGAAACATTTACAGTATTAGTAATGGCAACTTACTGTATGTCCTAGTATCTTGCTCATATATTTACCTTGAGTCTGTTGATGATCTATCATTGATCAAACAATAGAGAAATACCGAGTTGAAGATTGAGCAGCGAAGCGAAAGCGTAGAAAAATCTACCACTAGTAAGCAATCACCACACAACCAAGGAACACAAGATTTAACGTGATTCGGCAATGTGACTACGTCTACGGGAGGAGGGGAGAAATCTTTAGTGGAAACAGATAAGAAAATACAAGAGTTATAAGGAGATCCCTCTCTCTCTCACAACTATCAATGGTAGAAAATAGAATTTCTCTTGAATTCTTGACACACCTTTGAAAAGTCATCCCTAAGTGGTTTATATAGGTATCTAGGATGATTCTAATCCAATACGAACTCAAATCAACACCTCCTTAGAGAAATAAGAAACTTATATTCAAATCAAAATAGAAGACAAATCTGTATTAAGAAACTGCCAGATCTGAATTCTTCTCCAATGAATATGAAAACAAATTCGTATCAGGAAACTACCAGAACATGAATTCTTCTCCAATGAATATGAGGCACTCCAAATACTAACAATCTTCACCTTAATTCAAGTTCATTAAGTCCTTTCGTAGAATTGTCCTCTGCTTCATTTGCCCCCATTCCCTATTTTGTGACTTCACATGGCTTCCACCCAAGAGCTCGTTCGCCTCTGTACCTTTGGAGAACCTCGATGAAATTCATAGATGTTTTGAACTTCTCCACCAGGATGGTCTTCATCATCGTATTTGTTGAATTTTTTTGTGTGTGCTGATCTTTATTAAATCGATCATCTTATCATTCACGCCCACTGACATATCTTGTGATACCTATATTAATGTGTTTCGTCCGCTTGTGATGACTGTGATTCTTAGCAAGATGAATCGCACTCTGGCTGTCGTAATGAACCCAAACTGAATCTTATATGATAGTACTAAATGTCTCAACCAATCCTCTCACCATAAAGCTTCCTTTGATGCCTCAACTGTAGCCATTTACTCCTCCTCTTTCGTTGAAAGAGTAATTGTATTTTACAACTCTACCTTTCACTAATGATGCACTCAGTTACGGTGAATACATAGGCCGTCGTAGATCTTCGCTGATCAAGATTTCCTGCATAATCTGTATCATATTGCCTTGTAGTAACCTAGACTTTCCCGTTTTCAATCTCCGAAACACCAAGCCTAGTCTCACAGTCCATCACAAATATCGTAGCACCCACTTCACTACTTCCTGAATTTGCCATGAACCGACTTACTATACTAACTATATGGGCTAAGTTAGGCCTAGTGCAGACCATAATATACATGAGTGATCCCATGACCTTAGCATATGATACTCGAAACATCTCTTCCTCCTCATCTGGTGATTGTGGACACTGCTTGGAGGATAATTGAAGTGATTTGTCAAAGGAATGGTGACTGGTCTTACTTCTGCTATGTTGAATATCTCCAACACCTTAAGACATAGTATTCTTGGGACAGTCAAAGTTTGTCCGAGCCTCTGTCTCGAGTGATCTTTATACCTAAGGTCTTCTTGGCTTCTCCTAAATCTTTCATGTCAAATTCCTTCTTGAGCTGAGTTTTAAGCTTTTGACATGTGTCTTGTTTCTCGCAGCAATCAACATATCATCTATATATAATAGTAAATATATAGGATCATCACTCTGCTTAAAATAGATACAGCTATCATACTCATATAGGTTGTATTTGGCCTTAATCATGAAAGAGTCGAACTGTTTGTACCACTGTCTGGAAGACAGCTTAAGTCTATAGAGGGACTTATATAGAAGACACACTTTATTTTTTTACCTTCCTGAATATAACCTACAAGTTGTTCCATGTATATCTTCTCCTCCAGCTCACCATGCAGAAACGCTTTTTGACGTCCATCTGCTCCAACCCTAGATCAAACTGAGCAACTATTATCAATAACATCCGAATAGATGAATGCTTGACCAAAGGAGAAAAAATCTCATTGTAATCAATACCCTCTTTCTGAGCTTATCCCTTAGCAACTAACCTTGTTTTGTACTGCTCATTATCCTTTCTGCGAAAGATCCATCTGCAACCTATTACCTTGGAATCCTTTAGAAGATCGATTAATGTCCATGTTTAGTTTCTATCCAAAGACTCCATGTCTTACTCCATGTCTGTATTCATTTACTGTGGTCATATGCCTCGATCGCTTCCATGTAACTTTCAGGCTCACCTATTTCTGTTTCTAATACGAAAGAGACATAATCATCATCCTAACCATACCTTATTGGCAGCACCGTAACTTTGACTGATCACCTCAACGGCCTAGGTTGCTCTTGAGTAGCCTCCTATTTGTCTCCATCTGAATCTGAGGAGTCCTCTTCTGACTCTCAGGCTTTTTAGGGCTTTTTGAGAACTCAATTCCTTTTTCTGAGTGTTTGCTAAACTGTTTGAAGATCCACCTTGTGCTTTATTCTCTGTCTCTGACCTTTCTTGCAACATTGATTCTTCGTCAAAGACCACATCTCTGTTGGTAAAGGTGTTCCTTTTCTCGGGATCTAAAGTCTAAATTCTTGACTCCTTTAGTGAACTCGATGAAGATACACTTCTTAAACTTAGACTCCAGTTTGTTCTTTTTCTGATTATCAACCAAACTATACGCCGGGCAACAGAAAGTCCATAAGGTTGAATAGTTTACAGACTTTCCTCGCCATATCTCTTCTGGGATCTGAAAATCATAGTTATTGATGGTAACATATTTACCAGATAACTCACATGATTCACCGTTTTCTGCCCAAATCCTTCTGACATGTCAACCTGAATCTGATACTGCAGGCACGCTCTGTAAGTGTCCTATTCATGCGCTTTGTTACTCCGTTTTGTTATGGTCACCTTAAAATATTTAGCTGGTGTTTGATGCCCTTACTTGCTAAGTAGTCTTTGAATTCTTTGGAGAAATATTCGCCTTTATTATCGGACTTCAAGATTTTCACCTTCATCCCTGTCTGATTTTTCATCACAGTTTTTCACTCCTTGAAATTCTGAAATACTTTTGATTTCTGCGTCAAGAAATATATCCAAACTTTTCTTGAAAAATCATCTATGAAAGTAACATAGTACCTAGCACTCCCAATGGATGCTACTGGCGAAAGCCCTCACATATCCGTGTGTATGAGATCTAACAAGCCTTTTATCTTGTGCTGAGATGTAGAGAAAGCCACTCTACGTTGCCTACCCATAATGCAAATTTATAAAGATCAAGTTTACAATATTTGATACCTGATAGAGCACTCTTTTTGTGTAGGGCTTGAAGACCTCGCTCACTCATGTGTTCAAGACGCATGTGCCAAAGTCTTATAGTATTCTCCTTCTCTGTTGCTGCTGAAGTATCACCAACAATAATGTTTCATGTTAACTTGTACAAATTTGTTGTCCGTTCTCCTTTGAGAATCATCATAGAGCCTTTAGTAACTTTGATTCCTCTATCTGCACCAGAAAACTTATACATTCGAGCTTTCAAAGCTCCAACGAGAGAAGATTCTTCTTTAAATCCGGAACATGTCGAACGTTCGTGAGGGTTCGAACCTGTCCATCAAACATTCTCATACGGATGTTGCCGATGCCAACAGTCTTACACACGGTGTCATTTTCCATCAGAACAGAGCCTCCATCATAAGACTTGTAAGTACTGAATCACTCTTTTTTGGGCACATGTGGTATATGCACCCCGAGTCAAGTAACCAAGCACTGAGAATTTATCTTTTCCTGACTCAGCCGTCAAGACATCACATGAATTCTTATCTGCTTCTTCAGCAACCCTGACTTGATCTGACTTTCCACTGGTACTAGCCCTATCAGAATTTTGGCTGCCTTTCCTTTTCAGCATCTCCTTATATTTCATATAATTTTTCTTGATGTGCTCTGGTTTCTTGCAAAAGTAGTAACAGAAACTGCTAGAAGCTTTTGGATCCCTTTTGGGTCCCCTACTTTTTGATCTTTCTCTTTGACAAACAATCCTGAGGCCTCCTCTGTAGAATCTGTCTTCTTCATTAGCTTATTGTTCTGGAGCATTTGCCTGACATCTTCTAACTCTAAGGTCTCCTTACCATATATGATAGTGGTTGCAAAGTGGTCATAACTTGATAGAAGAGTAGAGAGTAATAGAAGAGATTTATCTTCTTTTAACTTAACCTCTACAGCTAACAAATCGCTTAAATTTTATTAAAGTATTGAGGTGTTGTAAAATAGGTGTACCTTTCTTCATCCGAAGGCTGTATAACTGCTTCTTCGTGAAGAGCTTGTTTGGCAAACTCTTCGTCATGTAAAGGCTCTTTAGTCTTCACCAAAGATCAGCAGTCGTCTCCTCGTTCATCACGTTGTAGAGGATCTCATCTGATAAGCACAATATGATTGTCGCCTTTAGCGGAAGTCGATGTAGTTTTACTCATCATTCTCCATCTTCGATGGCTTTTTCTCAATACCAAACAGGGCCTTGTATGTGCCCTCCTCCACGAGCAACGTTGTTACTCGCATCTTCCATAGTAAGAAGTTGGACTTTTCATCGAATTTCTCCACCTCGAACTTAGTTGCCGTGGTGGTCTTGCTAGCCATCACTCTGATACCAATTGTTGATGATCTATTATCAATCAAAAATAGAGAAACACCAAGTTGAAGACTCGGCAGCGGAAGTGAAAACGTAGAAGATTTACCACTAGCAAACAATCACCACACAACAACGGAATACGAGATTTAACGTGGTTCGATAATGTTCCCCGTTCATGGGGAGGAGGGGAGAAATCTTTATTGAAAAGAGAAAAGAAAATATAAGAGTTATAAGGAGATCTCTCTCACAACTCTCAATGCTGGAAAATAGAATTTCTCTTGAATTCTTATAAGACCAGTGTTTTAAATGTCGTCCGACATTTCCGAAATGTCGGCCGACATTTCGTTTTCAAGCCCTCACCGTCACGACATTCCCATCCGCATTTGAAATGGCGTTTTGGAAAATGTCGGCCGACATTTCGGAAAAATCCCGATATGTCGGCCGACATTTTTCCGAAATGTCGGCTGAAATTTTGGGAAAAACCCATTATGTTGATTGGTCTTGAAAGTTGGAGTAATTGAGAAATTTTAACAATGGATTAGTGAATATATGCAAAATATTTAAGTAATTATACACATCCTAATATATTTATGTAGTTTTGCATAAGTTGTGCATGTATTATCTTGATAAGATTTTTAAATTACATTATTTAAGACATTTAGGATATATATTTGTTATCCGTCATGTCGTCCGAAATTTACTAAATGGCCCCGAAATATCTCCGAAATCCGAAATTCGACATCCGATTACGACTTCCGACATTTCCCTGATATCCGACATTTAAAACACTATATAAGACATCTTTGAAAGTCCACCCCAAGAGGTTTATATAGGCACTTAGGATGATCGTAATCCAACACGAACTTAAATCAGCATCTCTTCATAGAAATAAGTATCCAAATCAAAATAAGAGACAGATCCGTATTAGAAACTGTCAAAACCTGAATTCTTCTTCAATGAATATGAGGAAAGATCCGCATTATGAAACTGTCAGAACCTGAATTCTTTTCTAATGAATATGAGATACTCCAAATACTAACAGAGTCCTCGCCAACTTGATTGGTTTCCTTCATAACAAAAGCAAATGTGCTGAAATGATAAAGATCATTATCATGCTTGTACTTATATCTCTGTGAGGAATGCTTTAGTAACATTAGTATATCGAAGATGTGTATATCTTTTGAACTTTCTACAGCGGGCATGCCAGGCCAGAACAACCTCCAGTATTTATGTAATGTTTATTAACAGGTGAGTAGAGAAGCCTCAAGCCACAAAGTTTTTGGTTGTTCTTGGTGATGACCCAAAGCCAAAGCCAAGGGCAAAGCCAAGGCCAAGGGAAGAGAAGAAAGCTAATGGATGGGAGAACCAAACCTTCTACAATCACTGTAAGTGATATCACGATTCAAATATTTCGTATTTGCAAGAAATGTTCATGTTCCTTATGTATCAGAATAGTTGCAAGTCTTTGTATTTGCAAATTAAGAAGCTTTTATGATTTCAGATGAGAATGGATGTGGATGGTGGGATGGCGACAGAGAAGGGGTTGACAACGAAGAAGTGGGATGCAATGATGTATGGGAAGGGATGGGATCCACCACCTTGGGAGGTTTAGAATGGCATTAGACTGGAAACTGGATCTCAGGAGAAGAGTCGCATCACAATGTCTTTTAGTTCCTTTTACATCATGCATCTATGCTAGAAATTGTTTGACATTGTGAAGTAAAACCTGACACTTGTGGATGCTTGCTATCAAAATGCACAAGTCATTCAGATCTAAATAGACCAGATGGAGTTCCTAAGGTTGAAACCTATCATTAGAAAGTAAGGAAGATGACGATGTGATGATATCAGGCTTTTGTTTTGTTTAACGCGTGCAACCTTTTTCTTGAATTGTTTTAGATTCGAAGCTTCAAAGTGGCCTTTATGGTTTTGTAACATTGTTAGCTCAAATTGTACCAACAATCCCTATATAACATTGTAGAAGAGAGAAGCTGGAATCTGACACTAAAAATAAAGAAAAATGGGAAGCTACTATCATACTATAATTTTAAATTTCTTTTTTCTTTTACCTTTACTAGAGCTGCATATAATGGACAATGATCCAACTTGGAAAGACAGTAGGCATTTTGTTCAGATACTACATTTTGCATCAAAAGTACAGAGTGAAGAAAGTGGTTAACTCTAACCTTTCACAGTATTTTTATACATTTTCTCCCTCAAAAACTGGTCCACATAATGAAGAACAGACAACAAAATTTGAGACTACTGTTTTTTCTACAGCAGGCCTAATTCAGAGATTGAATCTGTTGAAATATGTTTAAATATACTTCCTTGCTGATAGTAAATTTACTCTTAAAGTACCAAGTGCCATGTACATCAGAGGCTAAGACAAAGGTGAAGAAGCATAAATTACTCTTACACCTCTACTCACACAGAAAAATAAGAAGGAAAAAGAAGGAAAAAAACCTAGGTTCCCAAGTACAAAATTGATTTCATTCTCAGGGTTTGTTCCTACAGGAGAGAAGTGCCTCCTGCAATTTCATCTTAAATCTTCAGGGGTTGTCTGCTATTTTTATTTGCTTCTACTGGTCTTTTTCTTCCGAAGCCATGGGTTCATCAATTTGATTTATTTCATTCTGCTGCACATTGTCCTGAAGTAGTCAATATAATGTTGATTGAATTAGTAGTTACCAGTTGTATCATAAAATAATGAAAAATGCATCTCATATACTGTAATTGACAGACAAAGATATCCCCCATGCATATGAAAATTCAAAGGACATATATACAAATAATTTAAAAATTCAACGACATATAGAAAATATTAATCAGCAAGGAGAATATATAAATATGCAAAACTCCAAGGACATATATGTTAAAATCGAGGTATATGATGAAATAATGCATGACATAGGGATAAATATGTAATATCGCTATAATATAAGGATATATATAACTAAAACAAACTACAAAGACAAATAATTTAAAGCTACAAGGACATATAGGAAAATATTAGCAGACAAGGCAAGGAGAATATATAAATTTACAATTCTAAGGACATATATCCTAAATTCCCTTTGAAAAACATTTACTTTTTCTTCTTTGAGTGAAGAAAAATATATGTAATTTTTGCCCCAAGAAGGAAAAAATTTTCTCTATACGCGTGCCATATACGCGTCATATTAAAATAAAAATAAAGAAAAAAAAAATCTTTCCGATACGCGTAGGCGTACGCGGTGTCTGACAGCGGGGCGTGGCGTTGCCTGTACGCGGTAAAAACCCACCGCCGCAAAGCTCAAGCTTTTCTCTATAAATAGATGAGGGCCTTCTCTCTCCCCCCGCCCACTCGGTTTTAAATCGGAGTCTCCCTCGAAGAGAGAAGGAGATGAAGAGATCGACCAGCCCATGGTTCAATCAAGGTAAGTTTCTTTTTCTTTATTTCTTCGATAATTAGGGCTTGATGATTTAATTTGTTTTTGCTGGCACGATCTTGCCTAGTTTCCTTAATTAATATTTGTTCTTTTCTCTTGTAATTAGGGTTGTCTCTCAAGGACTCTCCCTCCAGTTAGTGTTTAATTGGAATTAGGGTTTCGATTTTGTGGGTTGACGAGAGAGATGAAGGGATCGGCAGCGGATCCAAGGTCAGGTCTGCATCCTGTTATAATCTCTCTTTAATTCTAAGAAGTCCCTTTTTTTTATCATGCAATTATTTGATATTTTATTGAATATTTTACTATTAATTTTTCTTCTGAATTTCTTGATGAACCAGTCAAGTGATGTTCTAATCTACATTCTGGTTCCTCTCTAATGCTATCCTAATCAAGGCTTAGTTATCTTTTTCAAAAAAAAAAAAAAGGATCTTGCATTTATTGGATATTCTTGAATTAGGATTCACACTCGTTTCGTGTATAAGGTGTTTTTAATTTTCTTTTCATGATTTTGGTATGTGCAAATAAGTGGTAATGCCTCCACATGAAAAGTCACGACCTTGTTAAATCTCACCTTTATGTTGTCTAATTGACCAATTCAGTGAAGTCGGTGATCAACAACCTTGACATGTTCTATCATGAAATCCTGCATGTGATACTTCGTCTTTTGAAATGAAGAAATTAATTACCACAAATTTAAGAAAGTAGAAATCAATTTCCACGAATCTAAGAAAGTACCTGTACCTTTCATTTGATGTATGTCAAAGGAGTTCGTTTGAATTTTTTGTTCCCCTCTTGGACGAACCTTGTGGTTACAATATATATATATTTTTAATAAAATCTTATTTTGGACAGATTTTGTATATCGAGGTGTCACTAACGTTTAAGTCTACCAACTAGTTTATGCTACATATCATAAACTTAAAGCTACATGCTCTACATTGTCGTTCTTCCGAAAACTAGTATCTTAAGTTGAAGTTATTTCTAATTAGTTTTCTAGTTTATTATGCCAGTATGTTCTGTGACTATATTATATTATACCCATGCTGTTTCTGTGTTGACCTTGTTATTACTGGATTTTGAGGCACGTGTAAATGGATGCTCATTTAAAATAATGATATATAGGATTTTTATTGTTAATGATCTGTCTGGCTTTTCATTAAAAACTTGGAATAAATCAAACTTTTCTACTATGTTTCCATGAATGCAATTTAGACTATTTCATTATGAAAAGTAAAAAGATAGTGAAAGCGCTTGTTTCAACACATTGAAATCAAATCCATGGTCATACCCTAGGCTTTGCATGATAATAATAAAGATGCCAGTATCTTTTAATTTTCAGTTTTTATCTGGTTTTTCTTTTTTAGTTAGTTATAAAGAACATTTTGCTGGAAATGCACACGCACACGCGTACACACACATTATGTTTATTTTTCGTGGAATACGGCCCTTCAACAATTTGATAAGACATAAGAGCCGGATCCAAATATTTGTGTTGTCGATTCATACCTATGCCTTTATAGATATTGACCTCTGAATGCAATCACTCAACTTCTCGTAAAAAATGCTTTAAACCAACCTTGAACATGAGAAAAATGCCTTGAACTAGTGCTCAATGTTGGCATGTCCTTATATGCTAGTCCTAATTATGAAATTATGTATGTTGCAGTATATATTTTTTGCCGTATGGTTGACTTCAGGCGTCTTCTTTACTATGCCTCACTTTCAAACTTTTAGATCTAATGCATTTCTTCTTTAACCACCCTTTCTTTCATTCACTGTAATGACAACATTGCCTTCAAGCATGGGGGCGAATGGTTCCCATATTTGTTTGTATAGGTTGCTTTCTACTTTATTTTTCTATGGCCTTTTTATGATTACATTTTACTTATTCATTATTTTCTGCTGCCAGACTTGTACTTATTATGGATGTCATTTCCAAAATTTTTATGAAGAGGGGTTCAATTTATTGTGTGGTCTCCTTAGTGAATGTTTTTCAGTATAGTTCATCAATTATTGCAAATATACTGTAACAAAAAAAGAACGGTGAATGCATCCTTGAATTTATTTTACAAATGTTCTCATACATAGATTTGCAGGCAAAGTTTTCTTTCCTTGTGGTTGTGACTTCAAATGTATTCCAGTAAATCTTTTGTATGAGTTTCACAGCTAACTACTTTCCTCTGCTTAGTCAATGATTATTTTCAGTTGGTGCATTCATTTTACAACACTTTTTGTATCCTTGTACATTTTGCTACTTGTTTGTGTACGGCTGATATTTTTTGATGCATTAAGTTCCGTTTTTCTCTCCTATGTGGTTATAGGTTCTAGTTTGAAAGGTAGTTTTATTAGGAATATAGACATGAACAAAGTTCATATGTTGGGTTGGTTGGTGCCCCGCTAACGCTTTGATCTGATAGGAGCCAGTCTAGTTCTAATGGATCTTTTACTTCTGTCAACGGGAATTGTTTGATCTTGTCGTCCTCAAGTTGGCTTGGTTAACCAACTTCTTTTGTTAGTACATGTAGGAAGACTACTTTCTTGGTTTTGCTAAGCATTTTTCTTGATTGTGCTTTTTGTACTATGAAGATTTTCTCCTTGAAGATTTTTGTTTAATTATGGATGTGATTTCAAAAATGTTTCTCAGGAAGGTTTTTGCTATAAATGTCTGCATTCTAGTTTCAGTCTCCTTAGTGGTTGTTTTTCCTTTTTCTAGTATTGTTTATTCTTGACCGTAATAACAAAGTAGGATCAATTTTAATCACTTTTCCGATAAAAATAGGGTCTTCTGCGTTATGATGCAAATTGAGAAAGCTCAGAGAAAGAATTGATCAAATATTTATGATTGGATGTCGACCAGATATCCACTTCAATGATATCACGAGCAAGATTATTAGAGCAGAGAGGGTTATGTCATAGAAAGGCTTATGCCCTGTACTTTTCTTCTTGTCGCGGATTATGTTTCCTTATTGGTGTGACTACAAAAAACTGTGTTCCTGTAAATGTTTTCTATAACTTCTCATTCTAACCTTAATGTTCTTGTTTAAGAAGAATTTTTTATCAATATGGTTAATCCTTTATGTAGAATGTTGCTATTTGTATGCATGCAATATTCTTCCTATGAATCTCCTAACTTTAGTTTTTCATATTATTTGCGTCATAGTCTTGGAATTTATACACATACAACTACTCTATAAAGTAAATAGTATAATAAACATGCGTGTGCACTCACCCCCAACCCTCCCCACCCCGCTGAACAACCCCCCCCCCCCCCCCCCCCCCCCCGATTTTCCTATAATTTTTGTTTTTTTGTATTTTAATTTTTTATTGTCCTACTATAATTTGAACTCTAAAATTACAAAATCCTCTCCCCCTCATTCTTTTTTTCTGTAATTGGAACCTCAAATTTACGGAACTTTCTCTCACTCTCTAGTTCTTTCTTTCTTTTGTGTCCTCCTTGTTTTTTTCCTTAACACGTCTCTCTCACTCAACCCCGTCTATGATTTTCTCTTTCTTTTCTTTCTTGACTATTTTCTTTTTTATATTTTCTCTTTTGTCTTTTCATTTTTGTGTTTTTGTGATAATTTGTTTCCTTTTTTCCCTTGACTATTTCTCTTTTATTCTTTTCAATTCTTTCTTTACTTTTTTTATTATTGTACATTTTAATATTTTTATTAGATTTTTTTTCTTTTCTTAATCTACTCTGTTCTATTTTTTTTCAAATCTTTGTACTCGAACTTTTCTTCTCTTCATTTTTAGTTCTTTATTTTTTTTCCATATATAATTTTTTGAGATCCTTTGTTCTTTTCCTTTTTAAATTTAAATTTATTTTTCTTCATGATTTTTTTTCCTTACTCTAGATCTTTTCCATTTCTTTCTTTTCCCCCTTTTTTCACAGTTTATAATTTCTTGTTCTAATTCATTCTTTTCAAAATTTCTTTTTTCACATTTTTTTCTGTTTGTTTTTCTGTTCTTTGTTTGGTTTCATCCTTTTCTTATTCATTCTTATGATCGTTTCTTTTCCTTCTTTTTGTCCAAAATAGAGTTTGTTCTTAATTTTTCTTTTTGTCCAAAATGGAGTTTATTCTTAATTTTTTATTTTTTAAATTGTTATCAATTTTTTTGGTGATTCTTTCTTTCCACTTTTTATTTCCTTTTCTTTTGATTCTTTTTGCTTTTCATAATAGACTTTCTTCTTTTATTTTTTTTTGATTACTTGTCCACTCTTTTTCCTTCCCCCCTCTTTTTTCTTTCTTTTTTTTCCCGATTATATTTTACTTGTTTTACGAATCCTTTCTTTTCTCTTATATTCAAAGATTTTCTTCTTTCTATGTTATTGTTTATTGAATAAATTATTTCGTTTCTTCCTTTTTTCTATTGAATAAATAAATTATTTCTTTTCTGTCTACAATTTTTTTTCCTTTTAGATTCTTTATTTTCATTCTTTTTCTAATCTGTGTCGATTCTATTTTTTAAATTCCTTTGATTTTGATCGAGAACTTTTTCTTTTATTTGTTTTTAATTATTTATTTTCTCTTTTTCGATATATATATATCCTTTCAATTTGTTATTTGTTGCTTTGATTTTTTTTCTTTTTCTTTGGTTTTACACAATTAGTTTTTAATTATTTATTTTCTCTTCTTTCGATATATTTGTCCTTTCAATTTGTTATTTGTTGCTTTGATTTTTTTCTTTTTCTTTGGTTTTACACAATTAGTTTCTTCTCTTTTCCCATATTTTTCCTTGTTTAATTTTTTGATTTTATTGTACCTTGTCCTTTCTTTTCTTTTTTTTCTTGATTTTTTCTTTTGTTTTCTTTCTAGATATTTTCCATTTTTCGTTTTGTTAGTATTTTTCTTTGAGAAATTTTATGTTTTCTAGATATTTTTTCTACCTTTTTCCTGTTTTTCTTTTCTTCCAATTTTGTCTTTGCAATCGAATCTTTCTTTTTCATTTTCAAATTCTTCTTTCATTTTTTTCAAACTTTTATTTATTCTGATTTAGTTTTACTTTTTTTTTTTATCTTTGTGTTCTTTTGTTGATTCTATCAGTTATTTTTTATTCTTTCTTCTTAGTTTCCTTATTTTTTCTTCTCCTCTTTCTAATTCGTTATTTGCTTTTCAACAATTTTTTTTGTTTTTTTCTTTGCATTTTTAAATTTCTTACAATGTTGTTCTACAGTTCTACTTTTTTTGTAATTCGTTACTTTCTTTCAAAATTTTCTTATTTCTTTTTTTTAATGATTCATTTCTTTTCTTTTATAATTTCTTTCTTTTATTTTCCGTTACTATTGTAGTTATTTATTGTTTCTCCTTTTTTTAATATTTTTTCTTTTACTTTTTCCCTTATTCTTTTGTCTTTCCTTTCTAGATATTTTCTTTTCTATTTTTCTATTTTATTCTTTCTTCTCATTCTTTTTTCATATTTTTTTTCTCTATTCTTCATATTTAATTATTTCTATTCTAATTCTTTTTATTGAAAATAGCAATATCTCTACTATTCTTACTTATGTTGAATAGATAGATATCAAGTTGCTCTAAATAAATTATAAAGATATTAATATCAAATCATTAATAACTTTAATTTAGAAAAAAACTTCATGTGCATGACTCATGCTGAAAACTTTTATGACTATAAAGAGGAGCACTTGATTATATTCTCCATGTTGGTAGTGTCCGCATGTGCTAGCCTATTTAGCTATGTTTTGCTCTAATTGTGTTTTTCATTTATATTAGGGACCTTATGATTTCTTTCTAATAAACTTTATCTTCTTATGTTTTTTTTCCTAATCTGGTAAATGGGGATTTCAAAGCATATACTCTATTGTTCTACTTCTACATTGTGATTGTTGTCCGAATGTATGTTTGGGCAATCGATTTTCCTTGGTTTATCGCCAAAAGTTACTTTTCATAGCTTATGATTCTAAAGCCTTTTTATGCCTATGTTTGATTTACTTATTCAGTCCTTTCAGCTTGCAGATTTATGTTATTGTGTATCTCATTTCAAATATGCATCTTGCAAGTTCTTACATTTACGGTGCTTAGTGAATGATTCTTTTCCTGTATGGTTTGTTGATAACTGCAGACAGTGGTATGACGAAGCAGGACTGATGTACGCTCAAAAGGGTGGATATAGTCGTATCATTTGTATTTGGAGATTGTCTCTTCTTACATAGATGTTTTTAATGCAGACATATGTGTGGGGTATATTTCCATGATTTACACCTGAGTATGCTCTTATGCAGTTTGATAGGGCAGCAATACAGTTTGTTGCATTAGCATTTGCTTTAGTTTCTTAATAGTTTAGCGTCCAGCTCAACCATCTATTTTCTCAATCTAACATGGATGAATTTGATCGTAGGGTATACATTCAAGTGATCTCCTGATGGCAGCTTTGCTGTCCTTATTTTTCTTAAGTTGGAGGGATGGTGAACGAAGTATAGTTTGATTCTATTTCTTTTCCTGTAGATTTCATGTAGCTACTTATAAACTACTGTTCTTCTTCCTCTTTTGGACTTAGAATTATTTGTGAATATGCAAACCATGAACTACTGTTCCAGTTTTGTGTTTTTGTGTAGTTTAGTTGAAATTGTTATGCTTTTGGTGCATCCAAGCTTTGTTTAGACTCTGGTAATATCATCATATTTGATTGAAGCTTGAAGTTTGTTCTGCGCCACTGATGTCGTTGCAAGGGAAAACCAGCTCATGAATATGTCATACATGTGCACCATCTTTTTCAATCAACCAATTTCAGATGTTGTTAATCAGTTATGCTTGGTAGTCCTTTTCATATTTTAATTTTTCTTGTGTTCCTCTCTTGTCATACTTAGAGGAATCCAGTCTAGAGAAATCTAACAAATTGTACTCTGATGCTTTAAATCAAGTGGGATACTGAGGTAGTGAATATCTATTGGGAATAGGTTTCCATTTTCTAGTGATGTGTTTGAGTCTTTCTTGTACTATTTGTCCTCTTAATGATTCTTCCCATGTCTTCTACAGATTTGTTTTTTCTTTAACAGCAAAATTAGGATTAGTTTGCAACCTTTGCGGGGGATCTTGTTTGCCATTGTAAGGGCTCCATCTCTTCAGTCCTAACTTTTGCTTCTTCAAGATTGATTCATTAACTGATTTACATGAATTTGTTGTTAATGATATTCTCACCATGTACTGAATCCATTGTTCATCTTCACTCATTTATTCCCTTTTGTTGTGGGACATGTCTTTTTGCAGATCAGGTACAATTTACGTGGACTACACACATAACCAATTCATGTCTTATTTTGATGGGAATTGATTGTATGCAGATATTCTGTGCCTTGAGATAAACCTTCAGTCATTACTATCCAATTTCTGTGGTCATTTTTATATTTGTTTGATTTCAGTATTTATAGTGACTAAACCTTGCTGTTGAAGTTCATTTATGGCTGTAATCTACAGATTCTCCTTTTGGCTCATGCTAGATTTCTAGAATCCCCCCCCCCCCCCCCAAATATTTGCTTGGTCCTCTTTCTTCTTTACTGATATTGCTTGTCATTTCTTTTGTGAGGTACCATTTTAGTGATTGATTATAGTGATTCTGGATTAGCTTTTATGATGGTAGATTTCTCGTATCCTCTTTAGGTTTTCTTGATATCTATATTCCTTTTGGAGTTCAGGATCTCTTGTAAAGAACTTTTTTTCTCTTCATTTTTAATTATTTATATTTTCTATATATAATTTTTGAGATTCTTTTTTCTTTTCCTTTATAGATTTATTTTCGTTTTTCTTCATGATTCTTTGTTTTTGAGATTCTTTGTTCTTTTTCTTTCTTTGGTTTTCTTTTGAGGTTACAGTTGGTGGATTGCAGTTATCCTCGGCTTCAAAAGCGGTGGTTGTAAAACAATCGGAGACTACGATGGATTCAAGTTCGGATGTTCAATTGTACCCCGAAGGGAGATTGAGATTAGGCGCGCAACAAGGTAGTCCAGATTGTTACTGCTATGGTAGAGGAAATTCTTATAGATTTTGTGTAGATCAAGAAGATCATTAGGGAATAAAGTTCAGGTTGGGCCTAAATTTATTCGACCTAATCAAGATGTGAACCTCATGAGAGGGTTATGAAGAAGAGGGAGTGAGATGGAGATGAAGTCAAGTTTGTTCAATTGTGCGTGGATGCGAGTACATGGAACATGGTGGCTATTCTTGGACCTGGACATATTCAAGTCAAGGGAGAGATTGTTAGGATTATGACGTGAATACGTCGTGAAGGTTGATTAATATCGGATTTGACAGTTTCCTTTTCTGGATCTGTTTTGAGTTCGAGTTGGATTCAAGTTTTCTTTATTGTGATTGAAAGTGTTTTGAGTCTGAGTTGGATTCAAGTTTTCTTTATTCTGATTGAAGGAGTTTGTTTAGGACTAGGAGAGTTTTATGGTTCATAAATAACCCTTTAGGGGTAGTCTTCAATGTATTCTAAGAGAATCTTATGAATTTGTAATTCCTAAGGCTGTAATTCATTTAGGTGAGAAATTCGTGAGAGAAGCTTAGCCACAAGAGTTCGTTATTCTTGGCGGCCATCAAGGGCTTGTAACTTCTCAGCGTGAGGTATTAGTAATTCTTATTATACTCTCCTAAAGTTTTAATAAAGTTTCTCCTCCCTTCTCTCGTGGACGTACACACAATCTGTTTGATCGGTGGAACTACGTTATATTGTGTGTTGGCTTTCTGTATACTTTGGAATATCTTCTTCTTCTCTTCTTCAAGTTGCTTTAGTAGATCCTGTGGTTACTATCCACTGTACCGCCCCAGTCAATCCGATCGTAGGGGCGTCTCCCCTAAAATCACAGCAATTAGTATTAGAGCATACAGATTGTTTCACAATAAGTAGGTGGGATGTGTTAGGAAGATAGTCACAAGCTCCCTTATGTTCCCTTGATCTCCAAAGAGAAAAGCGGTTTCAATCTAGACGAAGATGCCAGATTTAAGATCCATAAGGCTTAGAATAGCTTGATGCTTGAAAATCATGTTGATATTTGGGTCAACATTTTTTTCATCAATTGTAGGGCATCTAGTTGTCACGAGAACAATGGAAATTCATTTTAGTTTCTTTGTGTCCTCTTTTCTTTTCTCTTGTCTCCCCCCTTCTTTGTCAAAAATTAAAGAATGTAGTTTTGAGATTGTGTAAACAAGACCACTGGGAGGTTGAAACTCTCACATACTTCTTTAAGATATGGTTGTAGGGCTAGAACTTGGTAATTTCTACCATTGCAGAGTTCTAGTCTATAGCCACCGTGTCTCAAAAAAGCTTAGAGATAGTTCCAACCTTCAAAGCGGCATATTTTAACAATCTCAAGAAGGTTCAATATAATTAAAAATTTGTTTATTAAAGAAAGACAAAAAAAACAATATGAAGAACCTTGGCTTCCAACTTGGTTTCGTGTTGCTGATCACCAAAATGTGTGCACTAATTGCCAACATGTTGATTGAAGATCAAAAGGATTTGAGCTATTCTAATTCTCGTGGATCTGAAATTTGTATCATTGTTTCAAAATCCCAACCACCATCTGCTTTTTGTCTTTTGAGATCAATGGGAAACGAGGGAGGTTGTGAGGTACTATCTTTCATACAAGCTCACCACTAAGAAGTAATTAACTTGAGGCATCCCAAATTCTTATCCAAGAAAGACGAGAGAGAGATTATAAAAATGGATTATATGTAGTAACTATCCATAGTTCCTCCTATGTCCATGAAATGAAGTAATAGATTCACTCGAAGCTTTACTCACCCTTGTTGGAGGCTTGCCAGATCAATAGTTGACCAAATTATTAGTGGGTTAATCCCACTACTTTAATGGGTTAGTGTGATAAGGACATCTAGTAGGATTTGTTTGATTTTGTTGTTGACTTATCTTATCTTATTGTAGTTTGTTTTAGTTGTTATTATTGTTGGTTGGTATTATCTCACATCGGTCGTGGTGGGAGTTATTTTTTTTGTAGGTCTATATAAGGCTGAGATTACTATTGTTTTCTTCAGTTAATGATGGATAATGAAAATTGCTATTTGAACATTTTGAGTAGCCTGTGTGCTTCAGGTGAGAAACCTTAGGGAGAGATTCCCAAACCCTATCTTGAGAGAGAAACCCTAGGTTGAGATTTCCTAGAGTTCGTCCATCATTTTGGTATCAGAGACAAATCCTGGTCTTTTTCACTTCTTCCACCAAATCCTAGTTTCCACAAAAACCTTTTTTTCTCCACCAGAACTTTCACAAATTCCCAAAACCCTAGTTCTTGAAAATAAAAAAAAAGAAAAAAAAACCTAGATCTGGAAAAAAAGAGAAATTTTTTGGGATTACTGTTCCGTAAACAGTAATCACCCTATTACTGTTCACGTGAACAGTAATCCGATTACTGTTCATGTGAACAGTAAACCGCCAATTACTGTTCACATGAACAGTATCCCCCAGTTCATGTAAATCTCCCCCCCACACAAAAAACCCAAAGCTTGCCCGTTCGGAGTTCGTTTTGATCTCTGTTTGAAGCATTGGGTTCGTGACAGAGCCCCGGAGCTACTAGATAGATTTTCGCAGCGTTCAAGCAGCAGAGACGACCTCCACAATCCCTATTTGGTGCTGCTATAAGTCCTGCAACAGTCCGATTTGGGTCCAATTCGAGCCTTTGAGATTTTTGGGTAATTTTTGAGCTTATGCACTGAAATTTTCCTTATGGGATTTTATTTTTGTGGTCAATATATTCATACTAATGGTGATCCAAAGGAAGTTGAATGGAAAACGTATGCGGCTGTCCTAACTTTTCGTGGTTTATATGACCGTTATAGTTATGAAGACTGGGAGAGCAATCTTGAAACTTTCTTTAATTATTTTTCTCTGACATCTGAGCAAAAGTGCCTCTATGCCCGAATGAAGTTGGTGGGTGAGCCATATTATTGGGTAGAGAACAATCATAA
Organism: Agave tequilana; assembly: GCA_038442645.1. Taxonomy (NCBI): domain Eukaryota; kingdom Viridiplantae; phylum Streptophyta; class Magnoliopsida; order Asparagales; family Asparagaceae; genus Agave; species Agave tequilana. The sequence continues at coordinate 98,784 of JAVJIF010009810.1, forward strand.
GTTATGTCGATATTGGTTTCTCTTGCAAGACTTTCTTCGCGCTCATTATGCTCCACCCATTTCTTCATCTGAGTCAGACTATAAAGAGCCCAATGTTGAGCAAGAGCCCGAGAGCTGGTCAATCACAGATCTCTGCACTAAGATTCGGGTGGCCCTAGAAAAACTTGCAGCAAGTCAGGTTGCAAAGAGGGATACAAATCCAGAGCCTTCAGCTCTTGTCGAGCCTGGCGTTCTCGAGGAGCCAGGGTCAGAAGTTATTGCTGAGTTGGAGCACGAGCCAGAACAAGATAATGCAGCTAAGATAGGGCCAGAGCCAGTAGTTTTTTATGAACCCGAACCAGAGCCAAAGATAGAAGAGCCTCTTCCTCTTGTAAAGAACTCAGTGGATCTATCAGCGGAGCTTGCCATGGAACTAATAACATCCACACCAACTATGAGGGTGTCAGTTCCCAAAGATCACTTGACTTGTACGATCCTTTGCAAATCTTCCTACAGGAGACAGAGTCACAGGAGGTCAGACTATTCATGGTGCGAAGTACAGTTGATTCAGTTCTCATCCTGGAGGATGCGTCTCTTTCTGTTACCTGTGCATTGCTTGAGTTGTCATCATGTATAACAGATCTGTCACAGAAGCCAGTCCCACCCACACCGCCTTGGTTCAGCCTTGATGCATATATGTTGGGTCCACGGCCACCACCATGGCCTGATTGAGAGTTGAGATCTGCATTCGACAGGGTCGAGTTTTCCCCAACCCCGGGGGAATGATGGGGACATCTAGTAGGATTTGTTTGATTTAGTTGTTGACTTATCTTATCTTATTGTAGTTTGTTTTAGTTGTTATTATTATTGGTTGGTATTATCCCACATCTGTTGTGGTGGAAGTTATTTTTTGTAAGCCTATATAAGGCTGAGATTACTATTGTTTTCTTCAGTTAATGATGGATAATGAAAATTGTTATTTGAGCATTTTGAATAGCCTGTGTGTTTCGGGTGAGAAACCCTAGGGAGAGATTCCCAAACCCTATCTTGAGAGAGAAACCCTAGGTTGAGATTTCCTAGAGTTCGTCCCCCATCATAGTGTCACTTTAAGTTGGCGGTTACACCCACTCATTTCGTCCCACGTTCAGTGGAGACAGTCGGTTATAAGCGGCTATAAATAGGCTCGCGCGAACCTATCTAGCTTTAAGCGAGGCCTGTATTTAACTTCGCATGAAGCTTTGTAGCCTCGCGCAAAGCTCATAATAGCCTTGGGTGCGAGGCTAATAGACTGTTGCTGGTCTTGCTGAATTTTTGGGACAGTTATGCCCCTGAGAGCCTATAAATAGCTCATTTTTAGATAAGCTCGGGGTAGGCATAGAGAGGCAAGAGAGAAAAAGACAAAGAGGTTGAGCTTCTGAGGCAGAATTTTAGAGAGAGACTTTTCAGAATTTGAGAAGGAAAAACTTCTGCTGCTTTGGCAAATTAAGAGATTATTCTCTAAATTTTCAAGTTTTTAGAGACTTAGTTCTCTAATTTCAAAGTGCTAATTCCCTACTATGTTCCACTCTCAAGGAATTTTCAGAACCAGGCGAGAAGGAAATCCCTATGACTCAATCGCACAATTTGTCAACGGAACAAAGTGGTCGCGCTTTGATCAGACTTCTACCTGCACACTTCCTCAAAAATCTCAGTAGAAAATTCTTGTATTTTCTCTTTGCAAATTAATGGAAAATACTCTCGATTTTTGTGACAAGTGGATAGTTATACCCTGTTGGTATCTCTTTCTAGGTCAAAAGTTTTGCATCCCAAGAACCTCTCTTAGAGAGTTTCTTGTGTGGGAATTTAATGCTGGTGGTCTAGCTAGGAATTTCGGGAATGAAAAGACCATAGAAGCCGTGGAGTATCAGTTCTTTTGACCAGGATTGAAACGTGTAACATGTTGGAAGGTGTCACACTTGCCAAGTCGCAAAGTAACAGAAACAGAACACCAGTTTGTATACTCCATCTCCGTCCCAAATTGACCATGGCAGGATGTTAGTATGGACTTCGTGCTAAGACTCCCGAAAATCCTTAGAAAGCATGATTCAGTCTAGTTGACGTGGACCGTTTTTCTAAAATGGCCCACTTCCTGTCTTGCTCTCGTACTTCTGACGCCTTTAGAGTAATCAAGATCTCTTTTGATGGTGTCGTTAAGCTGCACGATCTGTCTAATATCATTATGTCTGACAGGGATGTTAAGTTTACTAGCTACTTCTGAAAACTTTATGGCACATGTTAGGCACGAGCTTAAATTCTCAACTGCTTTTCACCCTCAGACTGATGGTTAAACTGAGATTGTCAATTAAAGTCCGGGAAACTTATTGCGTACTCTCGTTGGTGAGCATATTGGAAGTTGGCATCTGAAGTTATCCATTACTGAGTTTGCATATAATTCATCTGTCAATAGGACAACAGATAAGAGTTTGCATAAGATAGCGTTTGGCTTTAGGCCTAGGCAACCCATTGACCTCATTCCCATGGTTGATCACTACAGAGTCTCAGAGTCTGTATCTTCTTTGGCCACACTCATGCATGAGTTGCACAAAGTAATCAGTGATAAAATTAAATAAAGCAATTTATATTACAAACTAAGAGCCGATGTTAGGAAGAAATTTAAAATTTTTGATGTTGGCGACCTTGTAATTGTTCGAATTCATTCAGAACGGTTTTCTCTTGGGACTGTTAAAAAATTACATGCTCATAGTACTAGACCGTTCAAAATCTTAACAAAACTAAACGACAATGCTTATGTTATTGATCCTCCTGAAGATTTTGAAATTAATCTCACTTTCAATTTTGAGAATCTAGTTGAATACAAGGGTCCTAATTTAAACCCCCAGCAGCCTATTAGTTAATGAGCCTACCCCTAAGCCATTTTCTGAGGGACCCCCACTTCCCCCACTCTCAGACCTAATGCAACAAAGAAGATTGATAAAATTCTAGATGATGAAATTATCTCTACGAGAGATAGTTACCCGACGGTATCTGATACATTGGAAAGGAAAGTCACCTGCTGAGGACATGTGGCTGGATCGCTTGAGTTGCAGCAGATTGATCCAGACATGTTGGAGTACTATAAGAGTTCCTCTACACTTGATGGAGTCGAGTTCTCTCCTACCCGGAGAGAATGATGATGACATGGCATTGGCGTATCCGAAGAGGAGGTACGATCACGTGTATCAGCACATGAGGAGTCGAGATGCAGTTATTTGTATTTAACCAGTCTAATGCTTTAACTGGAGTTTGTACTTTTCTCTTTGCAGTAGTATTTATTTTTTTACAGCATTTATCTTATTTAGTACCACATCGGTTGTGTAAAAAAACTTTAGGAGTTTATAAGCCTTTTTTAATTGGTCTTGCTTGAAATAAATAGATATGCACTTTTAATGATAAAAAAACCCTCATTCCCTTACTCTTCCACTCTGCCAACTGAGCCACACTCACAACTGCTGACATCCCCAACCAACATCACCTCTGCCTCCCCTCTTTGCGTGAGCGGTCACTGCCCCTCCCCTCCTTTCGTCTGTGCGCGCCAACAAAGGCACCCCACCCACTCTTCTACCTTTCCCTACAAGCCAGCAGAGGCAGCCTTTCCCTCTCCTCTCTTTTCCCCTGCCTGCGCTAACCCAGAGCACAAACAACATCCATCACAAGCACCCTCGCTTCCCTCTCTCCTTCTACTACGTGGAACAGAGTCAACTCATCTCCTCAAGTGTTCCAGCCAAGCAACATCTTTAGGTCCTACAAGTAGCAAACAACACTTCAGTTCCACTTCCAACAAATCAGAGCAGGAGTAAAGGAAATCATAACAAGGGGAGCCCAAGAACGAACTTCTCAGCACGTAATTTTTATTTACAGTAAATCTGTATATTTGTTAGGTTATATTGTTTATTTTATCTCTTGTATATTATCATAGATTCTCTGTTGTCCACAAATATTAGTGAGCGTGTGTGATTCTGCATATCTTTGTATTTTATTATTCTAATATTGCAAGTAAGATTTTTCCTGATTAGCTAAGTGTTGACGTATGGTTAATGAAGATTGGAATTGTCCACATTGCGAGTATCATATGTTTTTTTTTCCAAAACCCATCATGTCATATAATTAGCTTTAAATTTATTCCTACCAAAGATTGAAGTTTGCTGTGAAACTAGTAAGTTTAAGTTTATCACTGATTTCTTACATCTCCTGCATCCAGTTTCACATCAATATCATGCATGTTCACCATCTTTTTCAATCAACCAAATTAAAATGTTGTTAATAAGTTTTGCTTGGTAGTCCTTTACATTTTTTAATTTTTCTTGTGTTTCCCTTGGAGGAATCCAGTCTAGAGAACTCTAACAAATTGTACTCTGATACTTTAAAACCAAGTTGGGATACTGAGGTAATGAATACCTATTGGGACAGGGTATTCCGTTTTTTAATGATGTGTTTGAGGCTTCTTTTTACTATTTTCCCTCTTAATGATTCTTCCCGTGTCTTCTATAGATGTTTTTTTTTCCTGAACAAAAGCGGTGGGATCAGTTTTTAGCATTGATGTTGTTAATTTATTATTAGGTCTCTCTCTTCAGTCCTTTCAGTTTTTTGTTTTTTCAAGCATTAACTGATCTGCTTGAATTTGTTATTAGTGATATTCTCTCCTTGCACCAAATGCATTGTTGTTCACCTTCACTCTTCTATTCCCTTTGTTGTGTAGTTGCAACTGACATCTCTTTTTGCAAATAAGGTAAACTATGTGTGGACTACACATGTAACAATAGTCTCAGCTCAAGTTTTGATGGGAGTTTTTATTGTATGCAGATATTCTGTGCCTTACTTGAGATTAAGTGATAAATCTTTAGCTATAACTATCCATTTTGTGTGGCCACTTTTATATTTGTCTGATCTCAGTATTTGTAGTGACTAGACCTTGCTGTTAAAGGTCATATATGGCTGTAATCTTCAGATTACCTTTTGACTGATGCTAGATTTCTAGATCCTCTTTACATTTGCTTGATCTTATCTTTATTCTTGACTGATGTTGCTTGTCATTTCTATTGTTAAGTGTTATTTTAGTGATTGATTCTAGAGGTTTGATATTATCTTTATGATGGTAGATTTTTGTATCCTCTTTACATTTGCTTGGTCTCTATTTTCTTTTTGACTGCAGGGTCAATGTTTATTTTTTTAAGTATTGGTTTCGTGACCAATTCTGTTGGTTTGGGGATTACCGGCTGTTTGAAATTTCTAGGAATTACAAGTTTCTTTTTCTTTTTCTTTTTCTTTCTTTTTCTTTTAAATATGGAGTCATTAAGATGTTTTCCGTAAGGACTTTGTATATCTGACAATGGTCAACCACTTATATTGCATCTCATCCTATTTATTATACCAGGGTAAGCAATTGATTTTGATGCCCATGCATTTTGAAGTGATATCATGATTTTGTAATTCTTCTGCCTTATATTTTTATTAACCCCATTAGGCAATGTCAGCTGAATAAAAATTCCTCAGGCAGAGGACCATGTGAGTCTTCCATGTGCTATTGATTCTTTTACATGCTTGGTCATAATTTTAAATTCTGGTAGAATTTACCCACTCCAGTTCATGTCAGATTTTTGCTTAGATATTGTTGTTTGAGGATGTTTAGGTACCCATTCCTTCATGGGCTTTTTTAATGCTTTTGATGTGTGGTTTTAAAAGTTCCTTTAGAATATCATTATCAAATTTGTTTTGTAACCTATATATACTAATATGCTGAAGTAGCCTTTTCTTTTGCAGTTGATTCTCCTTGGTAACTATTTGCAGCTTCTGCTTGCGTGAATTCTAAATTTACCAGTTTACCATTGTTTCTGAAGTAAGATTGTACCCTATGATTCAACTCAAGTAAAAGCATCACCTACTCTGACCATCCATTTGTCCTGCTTTCTGTTATCACTTTTTGTCTTCTTACACTGGGTTTAGCTAAAGATGGATTTTGTCATCGTTCGGCTTTCATGGGCTTGTGATAATGTAAGGTATGGTCTACCTTCGACTGTGCTCTTTAAAAGTTTTTTCCGAGCTGTCCAACTTGATCTTCATGTTGTACCATGTATATAAAAGACAACGGTATGTTTTGAAGCTTCTTAACGATGGATATGGAAAAACAACCATTTTTTTTATATTAAACTGTCATTCAGTTTGCAGGCAATTGATGATTGATAAATTCTAAATACATATATCCACAACTTGTTTTCTTTTATATAACTTTGAACATGAGCCTGGTACAAGGCTGCTTTATGTGCTCACTTCAATTTTTTTCTTTTATTTAAAAATATTATTCAGTAAATGGTCCATTTGTGAGAATAAATGTTTTAGATAAAGTAGCACCTTTGGGTGTTCGGATTCATTTATGTTTGAAGGGTTGGTACCCATCTGGTTTGATAACTAATTCACATATTCTTTCTGTATTGTTCTTCATTTTTCTTTTCTAATACTCAGAACATTCTTCTTTTCTAATTAACAGTTGCAATAGACGTCTTTTTCTTAATGTAACACACACCACACACACACACACACACACACGCACATTTTATAGTTCACATCTCCTGCACCAGATATGTGCCTCTGCTCACACTTATTGAGAGCCCAATGTAAGAGGGTGATTGCAAGTTCCAATTTATGACTTTCCAGTAAAGGACCTAAGATGCAATCATGCAACTGTTCAATTTCTCTGATCTCAATGGCAGCGGACAGTGATATGATTTTCTTTTTTATCTCCTGATTGATTTTTTTGTAGAAGCTTTGAAATTTGCTCTTTCTCGGTTATGACCTTCTTCCAGGGAGTTTTAATTTGTTTCAGCATCTTTCTTTTCTCATTTTCTTCGCATAAGAAAATTTAGGAAAGAAGGGATTCCATATGCATAACTATCAAGCTTGCTTCTCTAGGTCAGTTAGAAGTTTAATATGGTAATGATACTTCACGTAAGTCGGGGGTGGTGGGGATGATTTTTATTTTATATTATTTTTATTTTTATTTTTATTTGTGTGTGTGTGTGATCGTAATATTCCGTTATACTGATAGTAATATTCTGTTAAGCTGAAGGAAAAGTTTTATCGGACTGCTATTAGGCCAGCTTTGTTATATGTTACGGAATTTTGGGCTATAAAGAGATATCATGCCCAGAAGATGAGTGTAGCAGAGATGTGCATGCTTCGTTGGATCTGCGATAACACGAGGAGAGATAAGGTGAGAAATGAGGATATTCGTACTAAGATAGGCGTAGCCTCTATAGAAGAGAAGATGAGAGAAAACCCGCCTACGATGGTTTGGTCATGTGTGACGTAGACCTACAGATGCGCCATCTAGCGAGTAGAGCGTATCAAATTAGGGCAAGTTAAAAGAGCGCAGGGGAGACTGAAGAAAATGAAGAAAACGTGAATGGAGGTAATATGACAAGATATAGGGGCTAAAGGTCTTAGTGAAGGCATATTGCTTGATAGGAATGAGTGGAGAAAATTGATCCATGTGCCGGACCCGGCGTAATTCTCTTTTGGTTCATGTAACCTACCCCAAATACTTGGGACAAATGGCCTAGTTGTTGTTGTTGTTGTTTGTGTGTGTGTGCGGGTTCTGAAAACTATGTTCTTTGTCTTTCTAAGCTTTGTTCCTGATTGTGCTTTTTTGTACTCATGAAAATTTTTTGCTTACAGAATTATATTTAATTATGGATGTGATTTCAAAAATGTTTCCCGGGAAGGGTTTGCTTTAAATGTCTGCATTCTAGTTCCAATCTCCTTAATGCATGTTTTTTTTTAAGTATTGTTTATTGTTGACTGTAACAAACCAAATAGGAATGATTATATTAACCTTTTCCCATAAAAATACGGTCTTCTATGCGTTATGATTCAAAGTTGAGAAAACCCCATGAAAAAGTTGATCAAATATTTTTGATTGGATGTCAACCCGATATCCACTTTCATGATATTATTGTCAAATTCACGAGCAACATTATTATGAGTAAGAGAGGATTATGTCATAGAAAGACTTATGCCCAGTCTTTTTTTTCTCGTCAAGGATTATGCTTCCTTATCGTTGTGACTTCTAAAAACTGTGTTCTTGTATTTGTTTTCTATAGCTTCTCGTTCTTACCTTAATGTTTTGGTTTAAAAAGAATTCTTATCAATATGTGGTTCATTCTTTATGTAGAACGTGTGCTATTTGTATGTTCACAATATTCTTCCTATGAGTTTCCTAACTTTAGTTTTTTCATATTTTTTGCTTCATAATGTTGGAAATTTATACACATACAACTACTCTTAAAAGTAAATAATATAATAAAACATGCCCATGCACACCACCCCCCCCCCCCCCCCCCCCCCCCACCCCCCACCCAATACGCGCGCCCACCCGAGTTACTAAAAAATTTATGTGGTTTTGGATATTAAAGCTTATTCAAGCTTCCACATGGGGCTTAAAGCTCCATTTACTTTGCAGAAGCTCTCACGGTGGGCATCGGCGGAGCGATGATGATTTATTTCATCCACGGTCATGGCGGGTCACTGAGTTCACCGCTGAACGGCACAGAAACATAAATCGGTCAAAATTCGCTGAACTTAATGGAGTTGTGGATGGGTTGGGTGAGAATGGGGGAGATAAGGTAGAAGAGGGCCCTTATCAATGAATATGAGCAAACAAGTAATCACATAATTTATTTTTAAAAGCAGTTGGATTTTAAACGATGGAAGGGGGAAAGTGTGCAAATTAAAACGTTGGGGGGTTTCTTATATCCGAGGTAGGGGGGGGTTGGTGAATTTACCTCTATAGATCTGAGGTAGCTACTTCTAAACTATTTTTCTTCTGCCCCTTTTGGACTTGGATTTATTTGGTGAATATGCAAACTATGAACTACTCTTTCCAGTTCTGTGATTTTCTTTCATGCTTTTGTGTAGTTTAGTTGAGGTTGTTATGCTTTTGGTACATCCAAGCTTTGTTTAGTCTTTGGTAATATCATCAGATTTGATAAAGGCTTGAAAAGTCTGTTTTGGTCCACTGATGTTCTTGCACGGTAAAACAATCTCATGAATATGTCATACATGTTCATCTTCTTTTTCAATACACCCATTTAAGATGATGTTAATCAGTCATGCTTGGTAGTCTTTTTCATATTCATGTGTTTCCTCTCTCTGTCGTACTAGGAGGAATCCAGTCTAGAGAAATCTAGCAAATCATACTTTGATGTTTTAAATCAAGTTGGGATACTGAGGCAGTGAATTTCTATTGGGCATAAGTTTTCGTTTTCTAGTAAAGTGTTAAGACTCTTTCTTGTACTATTTGCACTCTTAATTATTCTTCCATGTCTTTTTTGTTGGCCTTAGGTATTTTAGCCAATAATATCTTAAGTTTTGATGATTAACAAACCGTCTAAGTTACTAATGTTTTATAGCGTATGTTTTTGTGCTAAATATGTTATTTTATAGCAAACAAATCATAGAACTATAAAAGTGGATGGATGGAATGAGCTTAGAATGCAAAATCTAGATTGGAGGCGGTGAAAATAGAAGCTCCTAAAAGCAACTTAATAATCATATCAATTCGGGGCTAATCACTTGAAGATCCAAGAAGCCGTGATGCCAAATATCTATTGAAACTTCAAGGTGATAATTAAATACTTGAAGATTCATTGAGTCAAAGCTTTCACGTTGCATATTCAAAGGAGTTCACATGAAGATTCAAGATTGAAGAAGTCACGGAGCTTATAATGCCAAATAATCATTAGGATTTCATCTTTTAAGGAAAAAACTTAATTTGGCACTAGAATCCATTTTCGGACTTGTGGATATTCGTTTTGATTTAAAATTAAGTATGATTTCTCTTAAGTTTTATTGATTTATCCAAAAGCTTTTAAATTGTATTTAAATTATTGATTTGTATTTATCAACTTTGATTTTATGTCTATTGGATTTACACAATTTTTCAGAGGCATTTCAATCATGTTTTGCGAGTTTGAGTTTGTTGGATCAACACTAAATCGTATTTTCACACTTGTGGATACACGTTTAATTTTGATTTCAAGTGTGTTCTATTCAAAGCTTTATTAAATTGCCCAAAAAACTTTCAATTATGTTCAAAATATCATATTGGGGTTAAATACTTTGATTATATATTTATTAGAATTTATACAAATTTTCTCATATTTTTTCGAAGGCAGTTTACTAATATGAATTTTTGAGCTTTTCATGTCTCTTTATAAACTTCGATTATACTTATAATATCTTTCCAACCCTATCATTATGCATATCAATAGAAAGATCTTGAAGTCTACTCTTCAATTAAGTTTATTTCATATCAATCTAAGATTTGTAACTCAAGTTATGATCATTTTAGTACAGATTGTTCACTTTTTAAAACTGTTTTCTAGGACATTTGGGTGGGAACAGAGTCCGTCCCTATAATGAATTGTCATGGTTATGATCTATGAGTTTGGTCACCTGGTTGGGTTCAGTCAATGACTTCAATTTTCAGGATGCAATTTTCTATGACAAGATGTGATTTTGGAGGACAATTTCGAATATGGTGCAGTCATTATTTGGCTCGGTCATCAACACAGAAGTTGAAGAGGAACATTCTAGGATGTATCCCAGGCTTTGAATCAAAGCAGTTGGATGAGTATTGATGAAGTTATCCTCGTATGAAGTTGTGTGTCAGTCATATTCTGCATGCACGAATCTGGACAGATTTGTGGGTTTTCTTCTAAGCCTTGGAAGATAGATGGGTTGCTCATTGGGCTTCTCTAGCCATAAGAAAGAGTGTTTTCATTATAGTGTGAGAATACAAAGGCTAGCCTTTTTTATATAAAGAGGGGAAATAAGAGTTGTAGATGCAACAACAAACTACATAAGAGAGTTGTGAGTGAGTGTTCATCATCTCAAGATCATTGTGAGAGAAGTTGAAAATCCTCAAGTTACGTTATACCGTTTGAAAAGGACTTCTTTGTATTTTTGTATTTTGTATTTTTTATAGTGAAATTGGCGAAGAAAGGTGTGGGGAGGACGTAGACACCACATTGGAGCCAAACCTCGATAAATCATTGGTGTACTTTTTTCTCTTACTTTATATTTTTATTTATTATCACAACATAAAGAACAGGAAAGTCTTTGTGATCACACACGTGTCATGCATGTTTTTATATCATATGTGTCACATTTCTACATCTTTATTTAAATAAAACTCTGCTATTAATGTATTTTAATGGCCAGTGGTGTGCAGGGTAATTAAGAAAGAAAAGAGTGGGAATGACAGATTTATCCAATTAAATCCAGAAGTTCAAAAGAAAAAAGATCGATTTAAATGAAGATTTTGCAGAATCTATCTTATCTGAAGATTGGGTATATCAGATGAGAAAAATATCAAGTAAAATCAAAGCAAAAAATGGAATTGAAGACTCAGATTGGTTGAACTGAAGATCAAAGGGTATCTCGTCAACTCCAGAACAGAAATTTAAGATCCAACAGGATAAAAGGGTAAGGGACTGAAAGACGAAAAGACGAAAGCACGGCCCTTTGATCCTGGCCCTAAGGCCAAGATTGTGTCGCGAAAACGCGGTAAAAGCCGCATTTCTGCGGCATTCTTTTTGAATCTGGGGGAGCATCTGCTCCCCCCATCTCTCCACTCGTCTCCCCTATCCATTTCTACCTTATAAATACCCCACACATCAGAGGTAGAGGGACGATCAAGCAGAGAGTAAAAGTTAGGCTATTCTGTAGTTTGTAACTTAGGTTTTTGTTTTCTTTTATGTAATTTTTATTTTCTTTATGTAACTGAGAGGAGAGGAGAGTATCATGGAGGAACAAAAGCAAACTTGTACTGAGGGTGACACCGATGTAAGTAAGTCTTTTCTTTCATTGTTATTTGAATCAAAACAGAGTTTCTTTTCTTCTTTACTCTTGTTTTTGTTTGTTTCCCTCTTCTGTGTTTGTGAATCCAAATGACTCTGATAGCCTCGAAGATGCCTTGCCTTTGTAAGTGTCATTGATGGCTTATGGTGATGGATAGCTATTTCTATGGTAGTATAGCTTGCCCCTTCATTTCGTAGTATAAATCGGGAATAGGGAAAGATCCTATTTGTCATACTTCGCTCACCTTCAAACAAAGGTACATCGTCAATACGGGTCAAAGGTAAGCAGGCGTCGAAGAGGTAAGTATTTTTTAGGTTTAATTTTCTTTCTTTTAATTTTTAGTTTAGATCACCAACATCACCATCTTTCAACTCTATTCATTATTTTTCGCTTTCTTTGTACAAAATCATTTACTATTTTTCTCCACCATCTCAATTTACCATTTTCTTCACAATTTAACATAACTTATTTTCCTTTTCTTTTCAAGAACTGAAAGAAGAACTTTAACTATTTTTTGTGAACTAAAGACAACTTACAAAAAGCTTCCATTGCTAGTCCCTCCTTGTGAATCACGACCCGCATAGCCACTTGCTATAGTGGCAGTATTGAATACTTGCACTTCTTGTTCTGTATTCCTGAAATTCTGTATTTTCTGTGCAGATTACATCTCAATCACTTTGCTTCCCATGAAGTGGTATCAGAGCGAAGGTTTTCTAAGCTCCTGTGTAAAGCTATGGAGGCGACTTCCAATCACATTCATATGGTCAACCTCAACGGAAGCAACTGGATGATCTGAAAGTCAAAGATGGAAGATCTCCTCTACTGCAAGGATCTCTTTGCACTGGTAGAGGAAGATTCAGCCAAGCCGGAGATTACATTTGAAAACAATTAGAAGAAGCTCAATCAGAAGGCAGTGGGATACATTCGGCAGTGGCTCGACGATAGCGTCTTCCACCATGTGTCCACCGAGACGTCTGAGCATTCTCTTTGGAAGAAATTGAAAGATCTCTATGAGAGGAATTTGGTGGGGAATAAAGCGTTCTTAATCTGGCGGCTCGAGTACAAGGAGAATGGCTTAATCGCCGAACATCTGAATAAGGTACAAAGTATTATTAATCAGCTCTCTTCTATAAAGATGACTCTTGATGATAAACTGCAGGCCCTGCTACTTCTCAGCTCATTACCAGATAGCTGGGAACTCGTGTAGTTTCACTAAGCAACTCGTCCCCCAACGGCGTTGTCACTATGAGCCAAGTGACTGGGAATCTACTAAATGAAGAAATAAGGAGGAAATCTTTGGGTTCTTTTTCGCATTCAGAAGCACTTGTCACTGAAAGGCGAGGGAGAAGCAAGAGCCGGAGGCCTAGAAAGTATGATGGATTTAGGGGCAGATCAAAATCAGAAAATCGAATTTCAAGGAAGAAATTGAATGCTACTACTGCCACGAGAAGGGACATATAAAGAGGGAATGTTGAAAGTTCAAGAAAGAACAAGAGAAAGAAAAGGACAAGGAAAACAAATTGATGGTGGCTGCTACCTCTGATGGTGAGGTAATAATTGTATATGATGATAATTTTGTTGGTCTTGCTTGTAACAACACCAGCTGCTCGTAGACTCTGGTGCTTCTTTTTATGTCACTCCACGAGCGGACTTCTTCACATCCTACACACCTGGCAAATCGGTTATGTTTAGATGGGAATGAAGGCATCTCAAAAAATGTCGGAAAAGGAGATGTGTGCTTGAATACTGGTCTTGGGTGCACTCTGGTACCCAAAGTTGTGAGGCATGTCCCGGACTTCCGTCTCAATTTGATCTCTATTGGCAAGCTTGATGATGAAGGCTACATCAACCGTTTTGGCGGAGGAAAATGGAAGTTAACGAAGGGATCACTGATTGTTGCAAAAGGAAGAAAGAGAGTTCTCTTTACAACTTGATGCAAGACGGAGGTGAATGCTATAGAAAAGATCTCCATCGAACTATGGCACAATTGACTTGGCCATATGAGTGAGAAAGGTATACAAATCCTTGCAAAGAAGTCTTTTCTACCTGGCATAGAAGGTACAACATTAGAGACATGTGAGAGAATGTGGAGCAACATGAGGAACATTGAATTTTATTCAGACGATCCTTGCTCTACTAAATCAAATGTATTAGATGTTGTGTATTTTGACCTCTGTGGTCTCATGAAAATCAAAACTATAGGTGGCGCACTCTATTTTTTCACCTTTGTAGATGACCACTCACAGAAGGTTTGGGCTTATGCCTTGAAATCCAAAGATCAAGTGTTGGATATATTCCAACAATTCCAAGCAAAAGTTGAAAGGGAAATTGGGAGGAAGCTGAAGTGCATCCACACCGACAACGGCGGCGAATATCTTGGTCCCTTCGAAAAGTATTGTACTGAACAAGGGATCAAACATGAGAAGATGGTCCCAAAGACACCTCAGGAGAATGGCATTGCCGAGAGGATGAATAGGGGCATCGTGGAGAGGATCCGGTGTATGCTACGTCACTCCAAATTGCCAAAATCTTTTTGGGGTGGGGCAATAAGAACAGCAGTTGATCTTATCAACTTATCTCCTTCAGCTCCCCTGAATGGAGATGTTCTAGAGAAAGATTGGACGGGTAAAGAAGTATCCTACAAGCATCTGAGGGTTTTTGGATATCGACCCTAAGTTCACATTCCCAAAGACGAGAAATCCAAGCTAGACGACAAAGCAAAGCATTGCATCTTTGTCGGCTATGCCCATGAAGAATTTGGCTACAGGATGTGGGACCCTATTGACAAGAAAATCATTCGGAGTCGGGATGTGATTTTTCTTGAAGATCAGACTATTGAAGCTTTGATAAATCGAAGAAATTCGAAGTCTCCAATGATGTTTTTATGGATCCCATCTCTCCTCCAGATGTTCATGGTGATGGAGGGGGAGATGAGTATGACATTCCTACTAATGGTGCTGGCAATCAAGTTCCTACTAGTGACGAAAAACAAGAAGATCGTGTGGAGTAAGCGCCACATGTCGAACCTCAGCTAAGAAGGTCCACCAGAGAACATCAGCCATCGAGGAGATACTCTCTCAGTGAATATGTGCTTCTCATTGACGGGAGAGAATCAGAGAGCTATTAGAAGGCTTTGGAGCATGAACACAAAAGAGAGTGGTTAAAAGCCATGAAGGAAGAGCTAAAGTTCCATCATGAGAATCACACTTATGATCTGGTAAAGTTATCAAAAGGCAAACGAGCACTCAAGAACAAGTGGGTATTCAAGCTGAAGACTGAAGAAGGATGTGAAGGATGTCCACATCCAAGGTACAAGGTCAGGTTAGTTGTGAAGGGTTTCAATCAGAAGAAAGAAATTGATTTTGAGGAAATCTTTTCCCCAGTAGTGAAGATGTCATCCATTCGAGTTGTGCTTTGCATGGCTGCAAGCATGAACTTGAAAGTCGAACAACTCGATGTAAAGATAACATTCCTCCGTGGCGATCTAGAGGAGGATATATACATGGAGCAGCCAGAAGGGAGCAAAGTTAAAGGTAAAGAAAATCTAGTATGCAAACTAAAGAAAAGCATGTACGGTCTCAAGCAAGCTCCACGTTAATGGTACAAGAAGTTTGAAACATTCATGGATGAGCAAGGATACTCAAAGACGACGGGGAACCACTGTGTATTTATCAAATGGTTTGATAGTGAATTTATTATTCTCCTATTATATGTTGACGATATGCTGGTAATAGGTAAGGACATTGAAAAGATAACAAGTTTGAAGAATGAGCTTAGCAAGTTCTTTGCTATGAAGGACTTGGGATTTGTTAAGCAAATCTTTGGGATGAGGATATCCAGAGATCGGCAAAAAGGCATGATCTGGCTATCTCAAGAACGGTACTTCGAGAGGGTGCTTGAGAGTTTACATATGGATAAGGCGAAGCCAGTACTCTATCTCAAGAACGGTACATCGAGAGGGTGCTCGAGAGATTCAATATGGACAAGGCGAAGCCAGTTAGTACTCCGCTTGGTGCACACTTCAGACTCAGTTCCAGTCAAAGTCCTACTAATGAGAAGGAGAAAGCAGACATGGTAAGGATCCCCTATGCATTGGCAATCGAAGGTCTTATGTGCGCGATGATATGCACGCGTCCTGACCTGGCCCACTCAGTCGGAATTGTCAGCAGGTTCCTCTCAAATCTAGGGAAAGAGCACTGCCAACAGTCAAATGGATTTTACGTTATCTTCGAGGATCATCGAAGACATGTCTGTGCTTCAGCTAGAGTGAATCTTTGCTACAAGGCTACACAAACGCCGACATGGCAGGTGATGTCGATAGTTGTAAATCTACATCAGGATATCTAATTACTTATTCTGGTGGTGCAGTCTCTTGACAATCTAGGTTGCAGAAGTGTGTGGCACTTTCTACTACAGAGGTTGAGTTCATTGCAGCTAGTGAAGCGTGCAAGGAAATATTATGGATGAAGATGTTTCTACATGAGCTAGGGCATGAGCAAGAGAAATACATTCTCTACTGTGACAGCCAAAGTGCCATCCATCTAAGCAAGAACTTAAGCTTCCACTCAAGATTCAAACACATCGATGTGCGTTATCATTGGATACGCAATGTGTTGAACGAAAAGTCTCTACAGCTAGAGAAGATCCGTACAGACGATAACAGCGCCGATATGATGACGAAAGCGCTGTCAAAGGAGAAGCATGTTTTTTGCAGAACTTTGGCGGGCATGACTACAGTTTGAAGATCCTTCCTCATGTGGATAGAGGGGAAATTGATGGGAGCGAGGTCCATCCCCATGATGAATTGTTATGATTATGATCCATGAGTTTGGTCATCTGGTTGGGTTCAGCCAACGACTTAGTCAATTTTCAAGATGCAGTTTTCTGTGACAAGATGCGATTTTGGAGGGCAATTTTAAATATGTGCAGTCATTATTTGGCTCGGTCATCGACATAAAAGTTGTAGAGGAACATTCTAGGATTATCCCAGGCTTTGAATCAAAGCATTTGGATGAGTATTGATGAAGTTATCCTCGTTGGAAGTTGCATGTTCAGACATATTCTGCATGCACGAATCTGGACAGATTTGTGGGTTTTCTTCTATGCCTTGGAAGATGGATGGGTTGCTTTTTGGGCTTCTCTAGGTATAGGAAAGAGTGTTCTCATTATAATGTGGGGAATACAAAGAAGCTAGCCTTCTCTATATAAAAAAGAGAGATGAGAGTTGTAGATACAATAACAAAAATTCACTACACAAGAGAGTTGTGAGTGTTCATCCTCTCAAGATCATTGTGAGAGAAGTTGGAAATCCTCAAGCTACACTATACCAGCTTGAGAAAGACACATTTGTATTTTGCATTTTCTATAGTGAAATTGGCGGAGAAAGGTGTAGGGAGGACGTAGGCACCACATTGGAGCCGATCATCGGTAAATCATTAGTATACTCTATTTGAGTGATTTTCTCTCTTACTCTATTATTTTTTATTTATTATCACAACACAACGAATGGGAAAGTCTTTACTTCTCAACAAAGTCTACTCTTCAATCAACTTTATTTCATATCAACCTAAGGTTTGTAGCTCAAGTTATGATCATTTTAGTATAGATTGTTAATTATTCAAAACTGTTTTCTAGGATATTTGGGTCGACTGCTAGAATCATTGGATCGATCGCTTCTTGTCAGTTTTTACCCCCAACTTTCAGCCATGATTCGGCTCGACCGTCAGGGTCGATCAATCGTCCGCCTACTTAGTTTTTGTCTGGCATGGGATTGACCGCCGGGTTGATTGAGCGGTTGATGTTTTTCAAAATTGTGTAGGAATCTTTTGGATTATTTTATAATGTTTTATTCTAAATGAACAATACCTTTTTTGTAATGGCTAGATTTTTCTGACCATTATAAAACTTTGTCCTTAGCTGGTTCGACCGCCAAGTGCGGCACGTGCATGCGGTTAAGTGTTGAGCAGTTATTTGGATCGACCGCCCAGTTTCAGCGGTCAACCAATTGATAGAACTTTTTGTTTTGAGAAGTTGCACGAAATTTTGGGGAGAACTTTTTCACCCACTTTTTCTTGCTCCTCTCTATAAATATCCCTTCTCAACACTCTGTGAACAACTTTTGGAAAATATTTCACACCCACTTGATAGAATTTTCTAGAGCCTCTCTTTTAAATTTTTCAAAGTCTTGTAACATGCCTGTTGTAGATAGTAGCTTCAGGCTGTTGAAGTTTAATCGAAGCGAAGATGCCATCTCTATACTCATTCTCCACAAGTCCTTGAAAATACTTCCCGACTTTCGTGTTTAAATGCAAGGGAACATGCGGTTCCTTGTAATCTTAATACAAGCTATGATGTTTCCTATTGTATTTTTCAATCAAAAATGGTTGTTCTTTATATGTACATGTATCCTATTTCGATTAATTGACCAATGTTGAGAATATACTATTTATATTAGGAATATAGTAAACATTGAAAATGTACTCGGGCTTTTCATCCTTTTGGTAGATTTTGATCTTCTCTTTGTCTTTAACTGGAAGTTTTGAAGAATCTCTCAAGCTCACTGTAACATCCTGTTCTCAGAATACGTACTTAGATACGTAATCTGATTTTTTGATCATATTTTTTTTATTTTCTCCCTGAATCTGTTTTTGCTTTGTGTTTATTTATGTGATTGTTATGTATTGGATTCGGATTCCTGGACTTAGAGTTAGTCCGAGTCTGAACTGGGTACCCGATCTCAGTGTACTGCTCGATTTGGTCTTTTCGATAGTCAGATTTATCCGATTTCAGTTTCAAACATCATTTTCCAATATTTTGAATTTTTCATGATTTTTAAAAAATTTTCTTAATTATTCTGCAAAATCTTCAAAACCGGTGTTAATCGGTACGATTTTTAGTTTTTGAACGGAGTTAAATTTATAAAATCTATTTTCACATTATTTCTCAAGATTGTATTTTCTCTCATAGAGCATTTTTAAAGATTTTCTGAATTATTCGAAAATCGATCGGTCTTGGTGTCGACGGGTATCGCCGATTTTAATTAAAAACCACTTGAATCAGATTTCACCAAGTATCTTAATATAATATTTTTTATTTTGAGAATTTTTGGGAACATTTTGAGCTAGTCAAATTTTAACTGAATATAATATTATTATAAATTGTTTTCATCTTTCATTCTTTCTTTCCTTTTTCCTTCTTCTTTTCCCTGGCCCCATGCCTGGCAGCTGACCACACCCTATCACCTCTCCCATCACCTGCCAATCACTTTCCCCATCCCATCATTTTTCTCTCCCTTTTTCTTTTAAATAAACACTCTTTCTCTCTCCCCCTCTCTCTTCACTCCCACTCTCTCTCTCACAATCTCATCTCCTCTCTCTCTCTCTCTCTTGGCTGCACTGTCGGCCACCACCAGTGCTTCCACCGTCGGCCACCGCCAGTGCCTCCACCGCCGGCACCCCCCTCCGGCCGTCTCCTCCAATAACCACCCAAGCAACCTCCCCTATCTCCTTCGTCGCCTTCCATCTTCAACAACAACTACTACTTCAACATCAACACCATCATCTTCTTCCCTCCTTCTCCACCATGGCCGGCCACCACCACCACCACTTAGAGTCGGCCATCACCCATCCCCTCTCCTCCTCAACCACCACCACTTCGTCCATCATCTTCTTCCTCCACATCCACTTCTTCCATTACCACCACCATGCAACTCCATCATCACCATTTCCTTTCACCACCTCCTCTCACTTCATAACCACCAAACCTGCCACCCTCCTCCAACATTTCCACCGCCATCTTCTCTCCCCACCACCACCACTACATCATCAACATCACCACCACCACCTTCACCACACCAACTTCATCTCCACCACCTCCACCAACAACACAACAACAACTCCACATAACCCCTCCCTTCCTCCCCGGGCTCAGGCCACCCACAGCCGTCGGCCACCCCTTCTTGTCTCTTCCCTCTTTCCTTCTTTTCTCCTCTTTTCTTTTCGTTCTCTCCTTTCTTTTCTATTCCCTGTCTTTTTTCTTCTTTTTGTCTCCAGCCACTCTCTCCTCCTTTTTCTTCCTCTCTTTCCCCCATATATCTCTCTCTTCCTCTCTCTAACTCTCTCTCTCATTCTCTCTCTCTCTCTCTCTTCGCGAATCATGCTCTAACGCCGTCGGCCCTGGAATTTTCTGCCATATCGGTCGTCGGTTAGGCGAGTATGCTTTTTTGATATTTTGGCAAATACTATATTTTACAATGGGCGAGTGTTTATTGTTACATGCTTGGTGAATGTAGTTCTGGCCTTTAATACATGGCACATCGTTATGGGGCTTGATATATGATATGCGAGTGATTTTCTAATATTATACATGATTTACGAATACCTGTTGGTTGTTTATTGCGAGTACCGTTATTTCATATTTGGCATGTGCTGTTATTTATATACATGTGTTGTACTAACGTTTGTACAGGTACTTATTTAACCTCCAGATTTCATATAGCTTCACCTGGTAGGCGGGACTTAGCGCTCAACATTTTATCACTAAACACGCTTAGGCAGAACTTTGCCGGATTTTAGATTTCCATTATAAGTCAAGTCGTTCCTGAGTTTCATTAGGTAATTTAGTGAGTAAACTGTTTGCTAATCTGGCCCCAACACTGCTTGCATCGCTTGTATGTGCGCATAGCTACAGTATTGCTTTTATCTTATTTAATGATTGTGAAGAGTTTGAAATACTTGTTATGATTTATTCTTGATATCATGTAAATGACTTGTCTACTGCCTGCCACCTGATAGAATAATGATACCTGATACTGAATACATGATACTAACTGCTGATACTGATACTATACCTCACATGGACATTGACATATATCATCTACTGACTACAATACATATACTAATTACTAATTACTGGGCGGTACTATAACTCCTGATTTACTACTTAACATTGTTTTCAGATTTAGTACCGCACTCCTGACTAAATACAATATCTGAATCATAGTTACCCCTTTACGGGGATTATACTACTGATACTCTTGTTACTTTTGTTTATGTTTGGAACTAAGTACCACGTTACAAACATAAGTGGTGGGGGCCACCTATAGAATCCCACATCCCACTGTACTCCTGACCACTGTACTACTGATTACTGAATCCCTAATAATGGGATATTACTGATAATGAACATCTGTTGATCCCCGTAAATGATCTATCAAGAATCTATTGAACTGTACACTGAACAAACTGTATTAATAAATTACTCAATATATAGTGGGGCTGGGGGAGACTGATGACATCAATATGTACGGATTTATAATGGTTCTATGTTGCAATTACTGTTCCGGATCCACCTGAGGCCACAGGGGACTGGTTGGGGTGAATTGGCACCCCTGTCACTGATCCACTCCTGTTACTGTTACAGCTTATAGGCCGGTTCTAGGAGCCAAACCTAGATGTCCTGAGGCCGCTGTCCGGGTATGCACGGAGCTTATTATGAACCTGATACAGTTGATCCCCATCAGTTTTCAATAACTTAACTCGTCTTATTCATATATGGTTGTATGTGTACCAGAAACACATATCGAGACATATGGATCGGATGAATAATAAGAATGAACAACCCAACAATGATGATGTTAAGAATGTATGATATTTGGTCTTTTCTTTATTCGGGTTCTGATACACACATATCAGATTCGAGTAAGTTCTACCAGCGTGTATGTATTGGTATTACGTTGGTATGGACTGCCATTGATGTGTGGCATTGGTAGGGAGAGCATTGAAATATTACACGGTACTAATAATCATTATTGTATAATATAATACACTACACTTTGCCTCATACCTGTCATAGCTTAATTATCTGATAATAATAATGTCAGGTGCGGATGTTATTCGGTCACTCCCTCGTCTAAATAATGGTACCCGCATACCAGAATTTGGATGTGTTCTTCTGAAAGTGTAGACTCTAGTATGAGTTGCCAGTGGCATGGGACACTGGAGGGGAATGATTATAATAACAAGTGATACTGATTATTGTTATTATTATATAATTAAGTTATTATAACTACAACCTGTACAAGAATTCCAAACATAATTGATACTGCTAATACTGGACTATTACTGACAGATTATTGAAATAATTGTTTGCAAATACTGCTAAGCTTATTGAACAGCAACTCTGGTTGTATATACTTAGTTGTTGGTGAAATGGAGTTTATGGTATATAGGTAGGGGTTTCCTTGTTTGGATTATTCCCCTGAGGTACTAATTTCATGAATCTGGTAATTAAGTTTATACAACTGGTTTTGCATATAGCTACATCAATTGGATGACACTGATATACTTATTTATAAGCAAATCCGGTTGTATACGCCTAGTTGATGGTGAAGTGAGGAATGTGATATATATTTGAGGGTTTCCTTGTTGTGATTATCCCCTCAACGTACTAATCTCATGAATCCGGTGATTAAGTTTATACAGTTAGTTGCGCCTGCATAAATGTGATTTATACTTGCTTTCCTTTGCATTTACTGTTTACTGCCTGCCTGCATGACTTGAGTACACGACCCACTGTATGTTCTTGTACACGTGTGCTTGTTTATGCACACCACTTAGCTTTTATGTACTCGTTGGGTTGTTTTTTTGGCAACCCTGGACCTTCATGTTCAAATTCAGTAGCATAGCGGAAGCGTGATGGAATCCTTCTGTGAAAACCTTGGGCTTCTTCGAGAAGCATCAGATCAGTCGTAGCCATTCCTGACTTGTCTCCCTTGACCGGCTCGCGATATTCTTTTTTGTAATCTGTGAGTATTTTTCAGTCTTTTTATATTGTAAATCATGCTTTTGCGCATCTTGGTAATCTAATATTCTTGTAATATTGTATCATGCTCTGTGATAATGTGTACTTGTGCTATTATTGCTAGAATGTATTAAGCTTCTGTACTCTAATTCATGCTTGCACTGATGCTTAGCGTATATATGTGAGGATATTTTCACCATGTGTACATACGTCACAGTAACGTCTCCGTACCCTGCGGGATCGGAGCGTTACACTCACACTTCCATGAATTCCTTTTGCAAGTTTCATGAAAAGTTCTTTCTTCTCGTGCATGTGGCACCTGAGTCAAGGTACCAAGCATCATTTTGAACACTTGAATCATCATGAGTAAGAAGAAGAGTAGAGTTATTACCCACATCATTTGTTGTTTTAGCGTGATTGGTAAGACCTTCAGTTCTGTGTCAGCAATCTGAGACATAGTGTTCAAATTTTTGACAGTTGTAGTACTTGACGTTGTTGTTTCCATACTCAGATGTGAATCTTTTACGATTGCTTCATCCTCGACCTCTGAAGCTTTGGACCTCCACTTGATTTTGAGTGGTTCGTTGTTAGGGACCACGTCCCCTGCCTCCACCACGACCACAGCCTCTATATATGAGCATCGGTCACTAAGAGTCAGTTCTAACTCTAATGCTTGTTCCAAAACTATGGAACTAGTCTTCTTTTGCACCTTTTACTCATGAACTTGGAGAGATCCTAAGAGCTCCTCTATTTAAATCTCCTTCAAATTCTTCGACTCTTCAATTGCTGCCGCCACATGTTTAAACGTTGGTATTAGGGATCAAAGCAAGTTCTCCATGACTCGGACATTCTCCATCTTTTTTTCATTTGTCCTCAATTTATTCACGATTACTATTAATTGAGAATAATAATCGGATATATTTTCTTCATCTTTCATGTGGGCGACTTCAAAATCGCCCTCAAAGCTTGGTGACGAATTCACTTTATCCGCTCGACTCCTTTGTAGAATAGTGGAAAAAACTTCTCACGCCTCCTTGCTCGTCTTTGCTTCGACAGCTCTCTCGAAGGTAGACTCATCCAACTCTTATTAGAGTAGGAAATGAGTCTTGTTGTCCTTTTTTCTTTGCTTCTTAAGGACTTTCTTCTCTTCGGCGGTGTATGCGAGTTCTACCGCCAGTGTTGGTTTTGTAAATCCATCAACAATTAGTTCTCACAATTCTTGAGAACCAATAAATCTTTCATCTAAATTGATTAACTCTCATAGTTATGTTTCGATAACTTGAGTACTTGTGAATTGACGAGATTTTTGGTGGAAACCATGAGGAAAAGAGAGAGTGGAAGAATAGATTCAATTGGTTCTGATACCAATATTGTATATTAGTCTACGGACTAATATACTTCAGGCTAACCGTTTTTAGGTGGAGAAGAGAATAGACAAATGGCTCTTTCTTCTAATACTCTAATTCTCATTCAACTTTTACTTGAAAAACAAAGAAGTACAACAACCCTTTTATAGACTTCAAAAAGAATACTTACAAGCATACCAATCATCCACATTACCTCTATTTTAATGCCATAAACAAATGACAATAAAGCAATGTGTGTGGCTTTTATTCTTCCAAAAAGTGGTGAAACTTTTACTTTTTCACTTTATGATGGCTCTTTCATTTTTCCACTTTATGACGACTTTTCACTCCTCCACTTTATGATGATATTTTCACTTTCAATTTCAAAAACTGATGACATAAACCACATTCACATTCATTTTTATTTGATATTCTAACGCCCCCTACCTAATCAGGTATCCGTCATCGAGCAAGGGCAGCTCTTGCCTTGCCCTGATAAGAAAGATAGTCTTCTCCCCCAAATCAGCACAGGTGATTCGACAACTTTCACACGTGTAGATCGGTGCGCGATGGGAAGTGCAAGATGGTCACAAATTACAAGTTCATGCAATAGATTTCAGTGCTTCTGGTCTAAAGACTACAGTGATACGAACAAGAATTTGTTCTGTTCTCCAAGACTGTGTTGGAGAAATTTGTCCAGTGACCTATCTAGAGTTTTGCTGGTCATTCATAGATCCTGAAGGAGTGGCATGGATCCCATTTAATAATTTGGACAACCACTCACTCTTCTTGGGTGCCTGTATGACTAACATCGTTCATGGATTGAAAGAAAATTGTATCTACTTTACTGATTGCTTTCTCAACAAGGTTGAAGAAAATGGAAGATTAATATATCATGACATCAGGGATTACAACACGAAAGATGCGAGTATAGAGGTTATAGATATTTTGTGTCAAAGCAGTAGCCACTACCTATTTGGATAATACCTTCCAAAGTTTAGAATGGTAGAACAAGTATGTTCAATTTTCACTTTGATTTATAACTTCTTCTTTCCTTTCCTACTAATTTTCTTCTTTTCATTTATTTTTTTTATTAAGTTTTGTCCCCCCCCAAAAAAAACCCACCCACACCCACCATTGCCAGATTTTTTTTTTCCCCCTTTTTTTAAATCAAGATTTCTTCTTCTCTTTTTTCTGATTCTTTCTTCTCACTTTTTTTTTTGTCATGTTTCTAATTTTTGTTTCTTTTAATTTTCTATGTTTTCTGAATCTATTCAATTTTTTATTCGATTTATTCTTTTTTGGAATTTTTCTTTTCTTTTTGACTTTTTTCCCTTTCTCAATTCTTATTTCTTTCTTTCCAATTTGTTTCTTATATGTCCCTAACTTCTTTCAATTTTCTATATTTTTTTTATTTTATTCTTTATTCCATTCAATTCAATTTACTCTTTACATTTCTCTTCTCCTTATTTTATTATTCTTTTCTCTTTTTTATTAGAATTTTGTATATATGTCTATAGTTTTCACAGAATGCGTTGCAAAATATCTAAATTTATGTAATTTTCTTTCTTAGGTACATGCTTAGACTAAAAATTGCATATGAAATTAATGATATGATTTATTGTTCGGAAGAATGGCTGACAAAAGTTATTCAGCTGTCTCGTTGAAGAACTTTCGTGCACTAAGGTTTGTGAGGTTTTATTAAGTACCTTGTTTTAATGTTTCTATGTTTTCTGAATCTATTACTTTTGTAATAGTTCTTTTTGGCATTATGAAATTTATAACAAAACAAGTTTAATTTTTTATGAAATTTGATAAAAACTCTTATTTTAACAAATTTGGGTCGTGGATAATTAGTGGACTAATGAATTGGGCTTGATCAAGGTGGGTTGTGCTTGTACTTCATCCGACCTGAAATTGGCCTACAAAACAAAGACAGTCAGACAGTCAGAGGAGGTCAGGATGACTCCCGACCTAAACCCTCGATGCTTGAGTTAGGCCAATGTCTGAGGTGATCCTTCTTAAAGATTAAAAGATTGCTACATGCTGAAGTTACAGGACATACCTTCCTTCAAGGCTGCTTCAGGGTATTTATAGCTAGGCTAAGAGGATATTTTAGGGAATTCAAATGGTTTTCCCATGCCAGGTTGCGTCATGGTCTTTGACCTCCTCGTTCAACGTAATTGACACGAGCTTTATTAGATGGGTCAGATGCCAGGCATGGGGCACGCTTGTTAGGAGAAGGGCTTTTACGATGGCAATGAATAAGAATAGATCAGATAAAAAAAAAAAAAAAAAGAAACAAGATCACATATCTATCAAAAGACACAAACAGAGAAAATCAGAAATTACGTGAAAAACTTAAAATAGGTAAAAACTATGGAGTCGCCTCCAAATCAATTATTATCGAGAGATTACAGGAGATGAAGATCTCGTAACCTCTCTTTACAATAGCTTTAGGTTTCCACCACACTCATTCTAATTTCAATGCATCTCCTTTATAGAGAAAATAAGGGTTACAAGTTATGACATTCCTAAACTGCTCTTGATACGTAGCTTGAGTTTTCTGTATTGCGAAGCTTCCAGATTGGACCAGTATTCGCCGCGCCTAACTGCGTCTCAGGGATGTTCCTTTGCTCTGTCGCTCGGAGTGCTCTTTCCAAGACTCCCGAGTGATCCCTCGAACAGTTGAACATGCTTCCATCTGGAACTCCAAGCTCGCCCACACTCGCCTGTAGTACCCCTTTACTTGGTTAGTCAGCAAGGTAGTCCAGTCCTCCAGAGACTCTTTCTGAAGCCCCACCTCCAAGTCACCCAAGATGGACTTCGCGACTTCCTAACTCTCACTGTGACTGGACCTCACCATTCTTCCTGCGTAATACTTCTCCGAGGGCGATTCTCTGTCATGGTCGGCAATCAGGCTCCATAACTTCAACAACACGCTGAATAGTGGGTCGCCAGATATCTGTCACGCCGCCGAGGGAGCTTGTGGCAGTCTTGTAGTTCTTTCTTTGTTCCCTCTCATATTTGTTTTACACGCCTCGTAATATCCGTGAGCTTGGCGTTTAGGTGGTGTCTGGGCTTTCCTCTTAGGCCCAACTACGGGCCTGAGCTAATCCAGCAACCCCAAACAACTCGGATTCGGTTCATGTGTGTGTGAGCCACACACACATACAATAAGAGAGCCAATCCGGTGTTGACACGTGGATTGAAACTCTTATAATCTCTAATAATATGTGTGAGAGGCCCACACACATAACATATTATAAGAGAATCAGTACACGTGTCAACACTTGATTGACCCTCTTATTGTATGTGTGTGTGGCTCACACACATGAACCGAACCCAAACAACTCCTACTTAGACAATTTTCATTGATGATAATTGGTTTGATAGTAAAACTTGATTGAGAAAATAAATCTCTAGTAAAAAGGATTTAGAATTCACGTGCACCCAGTGCGTGTGCATTTTACTAGGATCACCAAACGCAATAAAGTTTTCATACTAAGCCCTTTTCACCATGATTCAGGCTGCTCCTCGACATCCTCCTCCACTAGGATTCTACGAGTACAAGCAGTAAAAAATGCTATATCTCAGACTATCTCAGATCACATAAACTCTCTCAGTTGCTTCTCAGGCTTTATCTCAATACCTTGGATGATCAAACCCCTCTTCCACTGCCCTCCTTTCACCTCTATCAAGCCTATATCCACCCGTCCTTCTTTCCCATCGTCAACGAAGAACTTCCCCATCTCAAGCTCCATCCATCCATCCTCTCTCTCACGTGGCGTGTGGACTTGCCCATCGATTCCTCCTGCGGCTAGCGGCGGGGCTCGGAACACCACCGAGCGGCCCAAGATCGTCAAGCGTCGCTGAGGAGGATCGCTGTCATCGGGTTGCAAGCATACTGAAGACTTGGAAACATCAGCTCCAACTTTAATCGTTGCCTCTTGGGCTGGGAAGGTGAGGCCATACGATCCCGGCACTGTCCTGAATATGAGATAAGCGCCGTAAGTTGTTTTCGGAGAGAGAAATCTCGCATTGATACTGCATTGAATCTCCAACCAGCACACGGCTATGAGCTCAGCGACCTCAGCAAACCTGATATAGAGAAGAAGCACAAGAATGAGTTCAATCAGTAAAATTTCAGATGTCAAAAGGGTCCAATTCTAACTCCACAAGCATATGAATAGTATCATGCCGTACTTGTACGTATGGTCTTTTTACTGAATTTGACATGGTGTTTGTAGAAATGCCTTCAAGATTGGTTGAACAATGTGGCAAAGAGATAACTTTTTCCTGAATTCCACATGGTGTTTGTGGAAATGCCTGTGTGAGCTCATGGCCCTTAATCCGTAAAAATTGCAAGAAAATGATTTTTTATTTTTTTTTTAAAGAAATATCTTTATTATCCCACATCATTCACAAACCTTGAGCTGGACCCAAATTCCACCTCCAATAACGAGGAGTATCCCCCCAAGCAATCGCCAGCCCCCTCGCAGAAATCATGAAATGCTTCTTTCCGCTCAATTTCTCCAATCCAAAGCTCTGTTTTTTTGGGAGGAAAATGACCTAACTATTAAAACTAAAGACCCAAAAAAGGAGACCTTTTTCCCCCAAAACTTGAAATTTCTCGGCAACTTACAATGTCGCCGCCATCGATGAGGATCGAGTCGCAGAGGCGAAAGTAGAGCTCCTTCTTCGATGAGAAGGCCGGCGGGGGATGGACCGCCATCGAGAGGATCTGGCGGTGGTCGGGCGGCAGGAAGCGGTCCCACACCGTATCGGACTCGGCGGCGGAGCGGAACGCGGCGGAGACCAGCGCCGCCCTACACGAGTCACGTGGCGACGTGAGGGACAGCACGTGAGCGATGCAGCACTCCGGCAGCTCGCTGATATCCATTGGTTCAGAGGAGCAGCTCTCTGTTCTATTCTTTATGTTATTATTATAGAAAATCAGCCGGATCGTAAGAATTTAAGCCAGATAGAAATTAATTAAAAATTAGGGACATTAATAATGTGAATCTATGCAGGTTAAGTTTTCATCCTGGAGTGTGACATCACACATTACTCAAACGTTACACCAATGCTTTATATTAAATGGAGTATATATCAGTCATTCTTACCAATTCCAACAACGATGAAATGTGTTTTTTATAATAGTAATTAATTTCAAGTACGTGTTGTTTCTAGAAGACTAGAAACGGGAGCACGTGATGTCCGGTGGGAAATAAGTCTCAATTTTTATTTATTTTTTTATTTTTCAAACAAATTCAGATAGTTACTCGGTGGACATATATGCTAGTGTGGACATAGGGTGTCAATTGGACCGTGCCGGCAACCCGGGACCGTGCCGGCAACCCGCACTGGCACAATCTGAATTGGCACAGCCCGGCTCAGGTAACACCCGAGCCAGACCAAGCCCTGGTGCGGCTCCCCTCGGGTGGGACCCGGGTCTGGTAAAGGCAGCCCAAGGCCTGAGCGGGTCGTGCCAGGCTCGAGCTCAAACAGCCTCTCTGTTGGGACTGTCTCTTTGTGGCTCAGCCCGTTCCAGCCGGGCCCACAAAATCCAACGGCTCTTAGAGCCGTTGGAGGGGTTATCTATAAATCTTTTTGCAGATAACCCCCAATAGCCCCCAATTAGGGGTATTTGTAAAAAAAAATTTTTTGAATACCCTCAACGGGTATATTGGGTTATGTTGAGTTTTTTGCAGAAAAATTACAAAAATTACTCATCTTCCTCTCTATAAATACTTCATCTTTTCTATTCTATTTAACACAGCAATAATCTCTTAAATTTTCAAAAAAAAAAAAAAATATAAAAATTCCCTCTCTACAAGCTCTCCTTCTACAAGCTCTCTCTACAAGCTCTACAAGTTTTTAAGTTCAGAAGCTCTACAAGCTCTCAAGTCCTCAAGCTATACAAACTCAACAAGCTCTCAAGCCCTCAAACTCGACAAGTTCTCTTTACAAGTTCTTAACTCTCAAGTCCTCAATCTCTCAAGCTCTACAAGCTTCCTCGGTATTCCGGTATTTATATTCTTGTAAAATTAGAAATCTAACAAATAAAATAGATGCCAATTCTTCATCAACAGGACCTAATCAAGCTTCTGGTTTTAGACATCATGGTAGTTTATGTTAACTAATGAATAGTGGGAAGCCCTAAATTTGCCACTGTTTGACACTCCACAAATTCTATTCACACAATACACAGATTTTAATATTTCTTCTGATATACCTAGCACTGCTCCTCATATACTTATTAGTTCTCCTGAGGTATTAGCTTTCTCTACAAAATCTTAAATTTGGAGTCTAGAAATATTTTGATAAAGTAGCTGTTAATGGAGCTAGGTGGAACTCTACTGAATTTTAGATTCGCTTTTTAAGTCGAGTCATTTCAGTAGCTCCGTCAAGCGCTCCAGTGATTAAACGCTGTTTGCTGTCCGCGCCTCCAGCCTGCTTAACCTCGCTTGGATGTTCGATTGCTTGTTATTTGCCTTCTAAACAGTTTATCTATTCTTCTATTAATGGTTGTGAAGAGTTTGAAATCTTACTCATACTGTTTTCTTGAGACTGCATGGTTTTTCGGTGTTTGTACGATCTCTTATATCGGTACAGTTTTTTTGCATCGCTTGACGTGATTTCACTTGTTATGCTAAAATTTACCATGCTGTCTGTTGTCACCTGCCTGATATTACCCTCCTGTCATGCTATCACCTGACATCTGGCATGAAATACCTGACTCTTATAATTATCACAATACGGAATGATGACCTGACATCTTGATTATCCTGATAAATTCCAGTACAAATCGTACTCCTGATACACCTATAATCCTGATTCTCCTGACTTGTTTCTGCTCATTCTCGTAATCTGATAATTATTTAATAAACTATAAAAAGGGACAACTTACATCGGGTCTGGGGAAACTTATGAATATCAATATTCATGTTTACAGTGGTATTAGTGTTGGCCCGAAGGCCCATCACTCTAGTTTTGATGATGATCAACTCATGTAGTTATAGTACTAATGATCTTGTGTTTTAATTAGTGACAGATTTATGATCAAGATCTTAGTAGGTGCATAGCTTCAACAAAGGATTTGAAGTCAAGTTTTGGAGCTAGCACGGTTTGATCCAAGAGCCATTGGATCGTGTTTGGACCAAGTCAAGAAGATGAGAAGGCTTCAAGTGAAGACTTCAAGAAGATGAAAACTTGTGTCTAGGTTTGTTTTAGAAGATTTTATTTTTAGATAAAATGTAAAGGATAGAGTAGTTGGTGGATTGCTCAAGTACATATACACACACACACTCTTGTTTTAGTTTGTTTTTAGAAAAGACTTTTCATTTTGAAAAAATATCGTTATGGTTAAAACATATAACTTTGGTTTTGGTGTTTCTTATATACATGTCTTTTAACCAAAACCAAGTTTAGAGCTTAATGTCAAAAACATAGATATTTCACCATGTTTGTGTAGTGGATCATATCCATACACTCTATGCTTTCAAAGTTGTTTAAATATCTTGTTTTTGTATTTGGAGAAGTTTTGGAAAAACAAAGTTTAGAAAAATAAGTTTTGAAAAATATTGTTTTTCATTTGAGCCAATTTTTCCAACTTACAAAAATAGTCCAATCTTTTATAACATGCCTTGATTTTGTGCAAGCATGTTTGTTTATCAAGTATATTTGGTAAAACTATTTTTGTAGATTTTTCTGTATTTTATGGGATTTTATTTGAACCAAAAGACCAAGTTTTAATCCCTATTTCAGACCTGACCTGGCTTCAGCCGGTTGACCGACCCGGTCGACCGACGTGCACAGACGTGCACGCTAGTTCTGGCAGGAGGGCCGGCCGACCGACCCCGGTCGACCGTCCAGAGAGCTCTGCTCTCTGGAAAGGCCCCGGCCGACCGAGCGGTCGACCGGACAGAGAGACTTCCTCTCTGTATCCTGGCTCGGTCGACCGACCGTTGACCGATGGCGCAAACGGTCTGAAATATGACCGTTGGCCGGTCGGCCGACGGTCGACCGCAGGCCTGACAGACCCCAACGGCTACTTTTCCAGACTCTTAAAAAGGGGCATTTGGGGGCTGTTTTGATTAAGATTTTGGAGACTTTTAGAGCCAGTTTTTCCTACTCTTTTCAGAGGTTTTTCTCCACAAATTGAGAGCAAATATTTCCAATCAAAAAGGAAAGTTTTATCAAGAGTGTTAAAAGAGATTTCTTGAGTTTTCCTCCACCATTCTCATCCTTGTTTCTCACACATACACTTGAGCTATCCATTATTATTCATCCTATAGGAGTGTTGTAGTGAGATATTTTTTAGGTGATCAAAGTGTTGTGATCACCAAAGACTTGTTTTTTGTTACTTTGAGAAGGCGGACGTGTGTGTCCGCGGTGTTTCGAGTTCGGGTGCGAACTTGTTGTTTGAGGTGCGGCCTCGGCGAGCCGGTGGGCTTGCGGTGTGTACGGGACTAGAGAGTCCGAGGGATTGTAGGTGTTGCGGCACCGAGGAGTGATCCATTGGGATCAAGCATAGTGGAAATCCTTCGTGTGTCGAAGGCGGGGATGTAGAGCAAGTGTGCTCGAACCTCGAAACAAATCCCTTGTGTTTGCGATTGCTCACTCTCTCTCTTTGTCTCTTGTTTATATCTTGCATGCTTCTATTGTGTTTATCTTTACATGCTTGTATATTGTGTACTTATTGTTATACTTGCTTGGGTTTGTTTGCTAACACTTGTATTCAACCAAGAGAGCCAACGCGGCACCTCAACCCTTATCAAGGGAATCTGGAGTTTGTCGAGAGCCCTTCACGGAGAATTCGGCAACACTCTTGTGTTATACGTAGTGTTTAGTGTAAGAGTTTGTTTAGGTCATATGTTTTTCTTCCGCATTATTTGGCATTAAGTGACCATTAGATTAGCCATCACCTATTCACCCCCTCTAGGTGAACCTTCAATTGGTATCAGAGCCAAGTGCTCTGATTTGGGTCTTACAACTGTAGGCTGTCTAAAAATCACAAAGACAAGCCATCAAAAACGCAGAGATTCAAGATCAAGCGCGTTGGCTCAACGCTCGCGTCTCAGCATCAAGGCGCGTTGGCTCAACGCCCGCGTCTCAGCATCAAGGCGCGTCGGCCCGAACCCGCGTCTCAGCATCAAGGCGCGTTGGCTCAACGCCCGCGTCTCCGCATCAAGGCGCGTTGGCTCAACGCCCGCGTCTCCGCATCAAGGCGCGTCGGCCCGAAGCCCGCGTCTCAGCATCAAGGCGCGTCGGCCCGAAGCCCGCGTCTCAGCAACAAGGCGCGTTGGCTCGACACCCGCGTCTCGATTGCAACTACCCGGATTGCGGGGCCAATCACCGCGCATGTAGCGGGTAGTGGCCCCTCATTGTGGAGCATTTTAGGGGGCACGATCACCCCCTAAAAACCCTATAAATAGTCCCGTCACTATTGAAGGGGAGAGGATTTTGGAGAAGGAAAAAAGGAGATCATCAACAGAGAGAGAGAGAAAAGACTCTTCAGCGAGCTTACTGAGTACTAGCCGCTCTTCGCCTACCTCCTCTTCTATAGTTTTGATAGACGGAGCTGAGTTACTCCCTCTACCTGCCAAGGAGAAGATCCCTCGACGGTCCAGAACGGTCATCTGGTCAACGGAGAACAAGATTCACTCTCCACCGCCACACGAAGAACCCAGCACTAAACAAAGGGGGAATTCAAGATTCAATATTCTCCCTCCCTTGTAACCGGAAGATTTAGCCGGCTGTAATTTTCATCTGATTCAAGGAAATTTTACTTAGCCCCTTTTTCCGCGTCCAACAAGAGATGGCGACTCCGCTGGGGAACACGTTTGTCACTGACGAACAAGCCGTGGCGCAGGATGATCTCCTCCGTAGGGGGAAAATGGTCGAGACACTTGTTGTGGAGTTCGACCAGGCGAAGTATGAAGAGTTTCTCTCTTCTGGCTCCAAGAGCCCAAAGACCCGCGTCTGTCGCAGGGTCTCGGCGGGGAATGGCCTCGAAGCCCGACCTGAAGCTCTCTTGGGCGCCGCTGCTGTTGCCCACTGTGCCCAGCAAAGTCCACGCGTCAACGCCTCTCAGAAGGCCCGCGCGATCCCAAGCACAGTTGCTGTTGCGACCAACTCCGGCGCACAGAAAACCCGCGTCAGCGTCTCTCAGTAGACCCGCGTGGTGAAACTCCCTGACATTCAACATCAGGATGTTGTTGGTTTCTCTCCACCTCCTCGACGCAACCGGAATGCTGAGCGTCGACAGAGGAGACGTGCGCGTCAACTGCAAGTTGGAACCGTTGGTTGTCCAACTGAAGCTGGACGCAACGTACAGTCTCGCGCCTTGCCCGCGTCACGTCCAGTACGTGAAATCCGCGTTTGGCGGCCCAAGCGCGCAACTCCTCAAGTTGAGTCCTCTGAAGACCAACTTACCAAACGCCAGAATGAAGCTTCTGCGTCTCGTCAAACGCAGGAAGCACGCACCCAGAGACGAGGCGCCCTGCAGCCCACTCTCTCTCACGCGGCTCAGCCCGGACGCACCAGGCAGCAACGCGATACTCGCGTCTCATCTCAACAGAGACGCCAGACGCGCGTTCCACAGTCACGACGCGGAAACCGCGTCCCTGAAGTCTGCGTCCATTCTGCACAGCACATGGATGCCTCCCGTCTTCGACGTTGTGAGGCTAGTCTCTTTGATCCCTCTTCCATGGATTTGAGGGATTATCTGACAAAGAAAAGAAGTGCCCACCAGGTCACTTCATCCTGCTGCTGCCAACGGCTTATCTCCATGCTTGCAGAGTGCCGTTGCGGGTCGAGTGTGCACCAGCAGTCCTTGGCTGGACAACTGACCTCGATTCCCCCGTCAGCCAAAAGAAGGCGCTCCCATAGAAGGAGAGTCTTCTCTGACATTGAATACCCGGAGCTTACTGCGAACATGACAAGCAGGAGCAAGGGGAAACAACTTGCAGTCAGCTCAGACGAGTCCGAGTCTGACTCTGAACCGGAAGGGGTGTATCGACACACTCGCACCCGGACGGGGGCCATTCCCCCAATTGACTATAATGCCTTAGCCCACGGCATTAGAGCGAATGATTCCCACTCCGCCGTAGTGGAATCAGGGGCTTCGAACTCTTCCGTCGAGAAGGAGACCTCTGCCTACATGACAGGCACTCCTGAGGAGACGGCAAGACGTATAGAGCAGGTCCAGAAAGCACAAATGGACATGATTATTTTCCAGCAGGCGTCGATTGACTCCCTCAAGCAGGCAATTGCACAACTGCTGGAAGACAGGAGGAAATCTCCTCCTAGGAGGTCAAAGGGCAAAGGGAGAAAGGGAGGAAGCTCATCTTCCGAACCTTCTGAGGAGGCGCGACGATCTACTTCAAATTCGTCCAAATCTTCGTCGCACGACCCAGAAAAGGCTCATACTAAAAGAATGAGTCAACTGGAGCAACGCCTCAATGCCCTTGCCAGTCGCAAAGACCTCCAAGAAGTTGGAGTGGTCCGGCCCTATCCAGCTGAGTGGGATCTAGTCCCGTACCCTCCTAAGTTCAAGGCTCCAACCCTCCAAGCCTTCGATGGGAAGGGGTCCCCTAATCAGCACATCTACTACTTCAAATCCCAAACCGGGAATGTAGTAGATAATGACGCCATCCTGGCGCGACTATTCATCGGCACCCTGAAAGGGTTGGCCTTTGAGTGGTTCATGAAACTCCCGGAAGGTTCTATCAAGAACTGGGGCGATCTGGAGAAGCTGTTCTTAACACGTTTCTTCGAAGATGACTCCGAAGTCACGATGCCCACCCTTTTAGCTACCAAACAGCGGAGAGGGGAGTCCGTCAAATCTTTCGTGGAAAGATTTCGGAACACGGCACTCCGGTGCCCAAGCGGTATGACCCAGGCCACCCTGGTGGAAACATGCCGCCACAATCTCCAAACCTCACTCCTTGCTCAAATAGGAGTTGCTGAAAGCCGCACCTGGAAACAATTAATCCAACAAGGTGAACAGGCTGAGGAGATTGTCGCCCGTGTCCGAGCGGAGGAAGGCAAGCCGCGGCCGGAAAGGTCGACAAGGCGTGCACCGGCACCAGACACATCCCTCCAAACAAAGCGGAAGGATAACTTGGCGACGGAGACCAAATCCCCCACCAAACCTCAAACAGGCAGGGCAAGTGGCTCTTCAAGCCAGCCACGCCCCAGCAAGCAGTATTCCTTCAAGGAGGAACATGTCGATTCGCTCTTCAAGCTACTCAACAAGAGCAATCGGCTGAAACTCCCTGAAGTTAGACGCCCAGAGGAAGTCGGCAAGACCGACAATCCCAACTACTGCATGTACCACAGGATGTTGGGACATCCTACCAAAAGCTGCTACGTCTTCAAAGACATCCTTCAGGCTTTGATTGACGCGGAGGTGCTAAAGCTCCGACCAGAGCAGAAGAAGGTCACGGCTAATGTGACGTCGGTTCTCCAGTTCGGGAGACAACCTCCAACGCCTGCGGGGGTAACTCCTATTCCAAGGGGAGAATTAAGAGTGGTCAACACAGACCCTCACCAGCAGCAGGAGAAGGGCTTGGTACCCGTCCCTACGCCTCAAGGGAAAATTATGTGGGTCCACCCCGACCTAGTGGACAACCAGCAGTGGACTACTGTAACCAACAGGAAGTCCAAAGGCAAGGCAAAAGCTTCGTCCTGCCATGTGGTATGTGCCTCCTCCCGAGAAGCAGAAGATGATGTTCCCTCACTGACTGATTCAGAAGAGGAAACAATAGTCTTGGCCGCAGAGCCCAACCAACCAATGACGGGGACTCGTTCAGGACAGCCCTACTTGAAGCAATACGGCGAAGTGGCGGCAAACCCTCCACAACCGGCTGCAGAGCCAACTAGGCCCTCCACGAAGCCACCTGTGGAGAAGCAGAAGGAGACTCGATTCTCTCGAGCCCTTCAAAGAGGCATCGCGGAAGGGTCTTCGTCACCTTACCGCTTTGATGTCCTGGCTCAGCTGGCCAACATCCCGGCACGCATTACCTTGTATGAACTTCTTAGACTATCAAAGTCGACCAGGGAAGCTCTGCAAGAAGCTCTGGCAAATGCTGAGGTCTTCATGACCCAGGTGCCGAAGGAGGAAGATGTAGAGGATTGCCTCCACACTTCCCAGAATGCCCCCTGCATCACCTTCACGGCAGATGATATGCAGGTGAAAGGGAAGCATGATCGACCCCTGTACTTCACAGGTTACATCGGATCATCTGAGGTGAACCGCATTCAGGTAGATCCAGGGTCCGCATTGAGCATTATGCCCCGCCGAGTCATGCAACACCTCGGCATCCCTACCCACCGTCTGAGCCCTACACAGACGACCATCTACGGGTTCAATGCCAATGGCACCCGTCCGATGGGGAAAATCAAGCTCAAGTGCCAGATTGGGAGCCTCAAGTCGGAGGTGACGTGCTACGTCATCGATGCCGACACTTCCTACAATCTGCTGCTGGGACGACCATGGATTCACCGCAACTCCATCGTTCCCTCCACTCTTCACCAAGTCATGAAATACATTGACGCGAGTGGGAAGGTGCAAACGTTGGTTGCCGAAAGGTATCCGTTTAAGGGGGTCGAAAATTATTTCACGGACTCCCTCCTATATCAGGATCCGGTGGATGAAACCCCGCAACTGGAGGTGCCAGACTCTGGTAATGAGGCTGACACTGAGCCCGAGCAAGAAAAGTGCCTGTGGGAGTTAGAACCACTTGTAAAGAGCACTAATAAGCTCGATGTTGATAATACCACCGACGATGCAGGCGGTTGGTATATTAATGAGAATCTAGACTTTGAGTATTTTTCTGCGTGTGCATCCGATTCAATACCGTCGGATACTACTACCGACGTAGACGATGACATCTGGTCGGCAATGGATGCTTTGACATCATTGCATGTACCAGTAAAATCATCTTTCGGGACATACCAGGATAATGGTGATGCGCAGGAATCTATATTCATGGTTCCGACAAGACGAAAAGGCCAAAAACCAATCCTGTTTGGGCGAATGACGACTGAACCAACGCCCCGCGAAGAATCAGAAAGTGAGGAGGAATCCCCTCAGCTCAGTCATTATGAACCAAAAACGCTCAAAATGATGAAATGCATGGGGTATGACCTAACCAACAGACCCGGGTTGAACTTCGGCAAAGGAAGAAGAACGCTACTTCACTCCTTTGTGCCGAAAGGGAAGGCCCCCGATTATTATCATCGGACGCGCAGGGGGTTGGGCTATGTATCAACTCCGGTCCCGTCAGCCTCCGATTCTCAAGAATCGTCGAGCAACGATTACTCTTCAGACACATCATCTTGGGAGTCAGATGTCAGTGTCGGCAACATCTTCAAGGAACTTTCAGTGAACATGGTTTCGACAAGCCACCTGGAAGATGGAAATGAAGAAATGATCCAATCTGATACAGATCCTTGGATCAAACATTTAAATGCTCTTTGGGATACCCGCTTTGAACAGCGTGAGCCACCCACAGAAGACAAGGTTGTTCAGATCAACCTAGGAGATGAGGCTAACCCTAAGCCCATCTTCATAAGTGACGGCCTGTCACCTTCAGAGAAGAAGGATCTAATATCTCTTGTACAAGAGTATATAGACGTCTTCGCCTGGAATTATGAGGACATGCCAGGACTCGATCCTCAAGTGGCCATGCACCGCCTCAACATCAATTCGGACGTAAAACCTGTCAAACAACAGCAGCGACGGTTCCGTCCCGAAATAATGGAAGCAATTCAATCAGAAGTTAGAAAGCTCATCGATTCTGGCTTCATCCGGGAAGAACAACATCCCGACTGGGTAGCCAACATCGTCCCCGTTTCCAAGAAGAACGGGAAGATCAGGATCTGCATCGACTTCCGTGATCTAAACGAGGCCTGCCCCAAGGACGAATTCCCATTGCCAATCACAGATGTCATGATTGACAATACTTGTGGATTCGAACGAATGTCCTTCATGGACGGATTCTCAGGATACAACCAAATCAAAATGTATCCTGATGATGAAAAGCACACCTCCTTCAGGACACCCCTAGGAGTGTATTGCTACACCGTCATGCCCTTCGGACTGAAGAATGCAGGGGCAACATATCAAAGGGCCATGAATGCCATTTTCCATCAGCAAATACGCAAAACGGTGGAATGTTATGTTGATGACATCGCGGTAAAAAGCCGCGCTAAAGGCGATCACGTAGCAGACCTGAAGGTGGTCTTTGACATCATGCGGGCTCATCAATTGAAGATGAATCCCACAAAGTCCTTCCTGGGGGTAGCCAGTGGCAAATTCCTAGGATTTGTTGTGACTTCCACAGGAATCCATTTGGACCCGGAAAAGATCCGCGCTATCCAGGAGATGCAACCCCCGAAAAGCCTCAAGGAGCTCAGGGGATTACAAGGACGATTGGCGTACATCCGCAGGTTCATCTCAAACCTTTCCGGAAGATGCCAACCCTTCACTAAGCTGATGAAGAAGGGTGTCTCATTCATTTGGGATGACGCTTGCCAACGAGCGTTCGAGGAAATCAAGCAATACCTCACCCAACCACCAGTCCTTGCAGCTCCAGTATCCGGAAAGCCGTTTCTGGTGTACGTCCGAGCGATGGATCATTCTTTGGGAGCTCTACTAGCTCAGAATGACGATCAGGGACGTGAGCAAGCAATCTACTATCTAAGTAGAACAATGATCGGAGCCGAACATCGGTATAACCCGATCGAGAAGGAATGTTTGGCACTGGTGTTCGCTATCCAGAAAATGCGACACTATCTGGTAGGCCAAACTATAAATGTCATATCAAAAGTCAACCCTCTGAGGTTACTTATGACTAAACCTTCATCGCTAAATGGCCGGCTGGCAAAATGGGCCATGTTGCTATCCCAGTATGATATGCACTTTCTGCCGCAAAAAGCTATTAAGGGACAAGCGGTGGCAGACTTCCTAGCTGAACACCCAGATCCGAGGGCAGTCAAACTCTACGAGGATCTCCCAGATGAAGTTGCCGAAGCCCACCTGACTCAGACATCGTTCGAAAGTCAAGTGTGGCAACTTTTCTTCGACGGTGCATCAAGGACAAGCCCCAAGGGACATGTAGTGGCGGGGGTAGGAGTAGTACTTGTCTCCCCACAAAATTATGTGATACCCCGAGCTGTCTCACTAACGGAGCCTTGTTCCAACAATGTGGCGGAATACAATGCTCTATTGATTGGGATGCAGCTCGCCGATGAGATTGGCGTTAAAAATCTCGAAGCATACGGTGACTCTAAACTCATCGTCAGTCAAATTCGCGGGGAGTACGAAGTCAGACATGAAGACTTGGTACCCTATTACAATGCAACTGTCCGCATGGCCGAGGGATTTACAAGCTTCTACATCGACCATGTACCACGCAGGCAAAATGCGCACGCCGATGCACTCGCATCCCTGGCTGCCTCCTTAGCTCTTCCAGCTGGAGCAATGGAGAAGATATTCGTCTACAGCCACGACCTGTATTGCCCGAGAAATGCTCTCGAGGATTATCAGGAGTCAATGGGAGGTCGTCACCGCGAAGAAGCACTTGAAGCGTCAACCGGTCCAGAGCCTAGAGACTGGCGGTTCCCCTACATTGATTTCGTCTTGTATGGCATCCTGCCTGAGGACGCCAAAGAAGCGGCTGCCATTCGAAGGAAAGCCCCCAAATTCTATTATAATGCGATTACGCGAACATTGTATCGTCGATCGCATGACGGGATCTTACTCCGGTGCCTCTCACCAAACGAAGCCCAAGAAGTATTGAAAGAGGCCCACGACGGTATGTGTGGAGCCCATCAACCTGGCCCAAAACTGGCACATCGACTCCAAAGATTGGGTTACTATTGGCCTAAAATGATTGCCGATGCCGTCACTTATGCCAAGAAATGTCACGCCTGCCAAGTGCATGGCGACTTTATCCATCAAGCGCCAGGCTATCTCCACTCTACGCCTCTACCTGGCCATTCGAAATGTGGGGCATGGACGTGGTTGGTCCTATCAGTCCGCCATCATCAAAAGGACATCGGTTCATTCTGGCGATAACCGATTACTTCTCCAAATGGGCTGAAGCCATCCCTTTGAAGGAGGTCAAGTCGTCGAACGTGATCAAGTTCGTGAAACATCACGTTATTTACCGTTTCGGCGTACCTCGGCGAATTGTCCATGACAATGGACCCCAGTTCATCAGCCAGGCTTTCCAGAGATTCTGCGCTAAGTTCAGAATCCAGAGTGTGTCCTCAACGGCATACTATCCTGCCGCCAATGGCCTCGCAGAAGCTTTCAACAAGACTATTGGCAAGCTTCTCAAAAAGTTCGTCTCGAAAAGTCAACGAGACTGGGACGACAAGTTGGGTGAATGCTTATGGGCTTACCGCACAACTGTGCGAACCCCGACTAAGGCCACGCCGTTTTCCTTGGTATACGGATGTGAAGCCGTGCTTCCCCTGGAGATCCAAATTCCATCTCTACGCGTCGCCTTGACAGCGGAGATGACGACAGAGGAGAAGCATCGACAGCGACTCCAGGAACTGGAGGCTTTAGACGACAAGCGTCTGCAAGCCCAACAGCAAATCGAGCTCTACCAAGCTCGAATCACCAGAGCCTTCAACAAGAAAGTTAAAGTACGAACTTTCAAGAAAGGCGATCTTGTCTTAGCCGTCAGAAGACCCATGGTGATGACGCACAAGACAAAAGGAAAATTCCAACCCAAATGGGAAGGACCATTTGTAGTAGAGTCAGTCTACTCAAATGGATCATATCGCCTCATAACTTCGAATGGCGATACACTCATGATGCCTATCAACGGCAAATTCCTGAAGAAATACTATCCCTAGACAGTATTCTTCCACTGATCAAGTTAAAAATACACCTCTGATCAGAAACATCCGACGCCTCCGACGGCTAAGGATAGAGGAAAATGTTGGCTTCTAAGCCCAACATAAGTCTTCGACAACTCATCATGCTGAGGGAATAGCATGGCTAGCCCAACTCAAACGGTAGTTGGTAAAGGCATCTCAAATCCGTTGATAGCTGAGGGTTTGCTAAAAATCCTAAGTGGACTTGAGTCCACTCTTTCCTCCAAAATCCCTTACCAATTCTCATCCATAGAATGGTAGGACCACAAAATGCAATCATTACTACGTTAACACTATACCTCTGGTAATGAATACTCTTTGTCGAGTATAAACTTTGCTTGTTAACTCTGCATAGAGTAACAAACTCTCAAATTTGCCAAGTTAACACTATACCTCTGGCATTTCAAATTCCACTTGTCAATTCTCATCAATAGAATGACAGGTCCTCAAATTGCTCTTATCACGAGCCAATTCTTGTCAAGTTAACATTACACCTCTGACAAACTACTGTTTAAGTTAACATTACACCTCTAAGCAGTACATCGAGTGCCTGTCAAGTTAATATCACACCTCTGATAGTCACCTTTCTTCAGACTTCCGTATCGAAGCTGAAATGGACGATGCCAAGTTAACACTACACTTCTAGCATCCGAGTCATCGCTAAGTTCAACAATACACCTATGGCCATGACCTTTCCTCGACTTCTTTGTCAAAGTCGAGACGACTAATGCCAAGTTCAACATTACACCTCTAGCATTATCCTCACTGTTAAGTTAAACATCACACCTATGACAGTGACTTCCTCAGTTTTCCCAA
Source organism: Agave tequilana (assembly GCA_038442645.1). Taxonomy (NCBI): domain Eukaryota; kingdom Viridiplantae; phylum Streptophyta; class Magnoliopsida; order Asparagales; family Asparagaceae; genus Agave; species Agave tequilana. Next base: position 141,521 of record JAVJIF010009810.1, read on the forward strand.
ATAAAACTGAGATGCTGATGAGTTAAGTTAATATCACACCTCTAACTCATGTCCTTGTCAAGTTAACATTACACTTCTGACAAGACTACTTCTAAACCGTTAAGTTAATATCACACCTCTAACGGTAAAGACCTTCCTAGATTCCCCGCGAGTCTAGTCTCATTTGATACTCTCCCCGACAGAGTATCAAGTTCATTTAGAAACATTGTTGGTTAACATTACACCGTTAACAATGTTTCCGTCAAACTCCCCAGCTGATCTTAAATCAAGTTAATCCCAAATCCTTGATAAAAGTTCATCTTCCCTGGGGGTACGAACTCCACTTGTCACTTTCTTTTACAAAGTGGCAGGTCCACCAAAAAATCATCCCATCCCTGTCAAGTTAATATCACACCTCTGACAGTATCATGAAAACTCCTGAAATAGGATCTTTCCTTACAAATCTTGACTTATTAAGATTACCACTATAATTTTGATAAGGTCAAAAGATTCCTTGCTTCTACGTGTCTAACTGAAGACAAAAAGTTAAGACAATGAAGGAGGCAAAAAGAAAAGTGTCACTTTATATATATCCAAGCATATGAAAGTGATACAAAACGCTCTCTTATACAATAAGATGAGTGTTACAATTAAGGAGTACAAAGAAGTCCCTCTCTCTCTCAGAGGCCGTACTCACTCCTTGAAACCGCATCTGATCCCAGGTGCACAATTGGAGCCGATTGCGCCATGGCGATGACGCAAAAGTCGAAAGCGCCCTAGCTGACTAAGCTAAGAGCAATGGTGTTCTTGAGGTCCAGCGGCAGCAGAAAGTCCTGCAACCCTTCATTCATCACCATCCCTTTCCCCAGCAGGCCATCCAACGGAGTGTCCTTGATGTCACTTCTGGAGTAGGGAGAGGAAGAGGATCTTTCCGCCACCGCAACCGCCGGAACCTCCTCGCCGTCATACTTGACCTGACCATCTCTTGCCATCAGACATGGTTGGTGCAGAAGATCTGAAGAGACCTTGGCGAGATTTGGGTCCTCGTCGGAGATATAATTTACTCTCTCACAAACGACGAGGACCATAATTTACTCTCTTACAAACGAACATTGAGCAAGTTCGCCCGCCGATATATTCTTTCCGGGGCCCAGCAAACCTGAAAAAGGACGAGCAAGCCTACCTGCAAAGAATAAACAAGAGAGTTAGAAAATCTGGAACTTAGTACACTTCGACAAAGAAAACTAAGTGACAGACGCGGCAGTCATTGAAGACTTCAGACGCGGGAACAACCCGCACGGTCAAACCACCGCGTCGGCAGAAACAGACGCGAGTCAAAACTGTGCCACGCACAGGATTCAAACGCGGCCTCAGTTTGCACCCGCGCTTAATGCACAAGACGCGAAAAACTTCAGAACGCCGAAAATTGCCATCTCTCTGTTGGGTGAACAGGAGTTGCAAGATTCAGGTCTGAAACGCGCCAAGGCAATGGCCATGAGCAAAGCCAGCGTCAAGAGCCCGCGTTCAGAGAAGTTCAAGTCACCGGCACAAATTCCAGAATAGGAATGCACCAGGATTTCATTCAGATGGCTATGCCAAAGTACAGGCTATGGACATCATCGGGGTGACATACCAGCAGAGGCCCCTGTCCAGAGTTGGCCACTCTGCATCCAAACGCGGGCGCGCAAGATGATCCGAGAGAGGATTCCTTCTGAAGAGACCAAACAGAAGCATGAGAGCTCTGGGTCATCTTCATCCACGGGGTCACCTTCACCCATGAAGACGGTTCTCTGAAAGATAACTCAAGGCGTGGTCTCTCAGAGCAAACAAAAGAAAACAATCCAAGTTTGGATTATTGAAAAGGGGGCACACCCTATTTATAGGCAATTCTCAACAACTGCCATTAATGGTGCGTCAATCGGAACCGTCGCGCACGACTGTCAAAGCCAATCAAAAACGGACGCGTGGAACGCTGCTTTGGAAACCGTCGAAGTGCGCCGGTTTTTCAACCGCCAGCGTCGGTTCTGCATGCAAGAGCATTAACGCCTAAATCCATTGAGAGGCCGACGCGTGGATAACTGCCTTGGGAAGCAACGAACGACCCAGAATCCCAATCGACAGCGAAGACTTGACGTTCAAAGATCTCCTAAAATCTTTTAAGTCAGGTTGCATTAAACGCAGATGGGAAAGCCGCGTCCCTTCAGCAGACAAGGCTGCGTCTCTTGCGCCTGCCCGATCTGCGCAAAACATATTTGCGTTATTCAGAGCCGCGTCTCACCTTGAGATTGACGCTGCGTCTCACTCCATGGACTGACGGCCGCGTCTCACTTTATGGATCAATACCGCGTCTCATCTTTTGATTGACGCTGCGTCTCATCAAGAAGACCGCGTATCAATCTGTGATTGACGCCGCGTCTCATCAAAAGGACTTAGTGAAATCTAAGTTCCTAGTGAATGATGACCGCGTCTCACTCTGTGATTGACGCTGCGTCTCATCAAAAGGACTTAGTGAAATCTAAGTTCAGGTGGACTGACGCCGCGTCTCATTAAAAGAACTTAGTCCTATCTAAGTTTAGTATTCACAGCCAGTGATCAAGAAGTTGGGTTCATCCGCAGCTAAGCAAAGAAGGTGGAGCCAAAAACTTCGAAACTTTTATATCAAAAGAATGATAAAAGTGGATACAAAACACTCTTGATAAATTGAGTGTCCTTTTCTTTACAAAAAGAAAAAGAAAAGAAGGCTAAATGTCCTGGTTCGCCAAGGAACGGATTTGTTCCCTAAGGCGGTGAATCTCGTGTTGGCGTGCCCTTTCAGCTTCCATAATGGCCTGGTTCCGCAGCTCCGCTTCGGATAAGAAATTTCTTGCGGCCAGCTGCGTTCGCAGAGACTCCACCCTGGAAGAATGTAGAGACAGACTCTCTTCAGCTCGCGCCTTAGCAGCCCGTTGCTCCTCTAGCTCCTTCTTGAGGGTAACAAGCTTCTCCTCATTGAGCGCAAGCACAGCTTCTGCCCTGGCAATGGTGTCCCGAGCCCTGATGATGACTTGCTCTGTGCTCTGCACGGTAAGCTCGGATTCCCTTGAATCGTCAGCTAGTTTCTGACATTCAGCCTGGGAATATTCGAGGCTGCGAATCTCTGCAGCGATTTGTGCCTCCGCCTCCTGTCGCTCTCGCTCTTGAGCAGCTAGGAGCCTGGTCAAGGTGGCCTGGGCCTCACCAAAAGAGCCAGCATCTTCCAAAGACTCCAGCTCCTGCAGGCCGTCTCCCAGTTGCTCCACCACCCGCAGACACGCCTTGGCAAGTGAGGGGCCTCCGGTTAATTCGACATTCACAGCCAGATTTTTAAGAAGCGTCTGGGCAAACTGAAAGGTGCTGTTTCCACGTAAGATGAGATCAATACATGATCCCATCGAAGCGAAGAATTGTTGCACCATCTGACGTGCCAGTTCCCCCATGTCTTCACCACCTAGGAAGCTTCCCGACCCCTTTTCTGTCACGGGATAAGGGATATAGAGCGGATCCTCTCGCACCAGAGCCGTGCTGGCCGTCGATACGGCAAGAGCTGGACTGGCCGCTGACGCTTCCGGAGGTACTACCTCTGCAGGAGCCTCCACGACCAATGAGGGAGTAGTAAGCACAACCTCCTCAGAAACCTCCACCGAGACTTGAGCTGTATGGCCTTCTGGAAGGGTACCAACCATCGGACTCTCCACCTGAGCCCCCTCAGTCCTCTCTGCAAGTTATCGCAGCGTCAGCCACAATGATGGAAAAGCGAAACATTTAAAACGTCAGAGCTGCCTTACCAAGTTGGAGGTCCAGAGGTGTCGAATCCTGCGGGGTAGAATTCTCCCCGGCTTCAGCAGTAACCTCCTCGCCCGGCAGAGTGAGAGCCTCCTCAGCCTCAGTGGTTGCTTCCTCTTCTGGCAGAGTGGAAGGCTCCCCAGTTTCAACAGCTGCCCCCTTTGAGGGTATCTCAGCAGCCGAGACCTCAATCCCCTTGGGCCGGGTCAACTCTATCACCATCTCCTCAATATGCGAGGAGGTTGTAGCCTCAGCATCTTCGGCCGACCCTGCAACATAAGAGAAGAATGTTAGAACATCCTCTTCAAATATGTAAAGAGAAATTAGGACAGAAGATGGAAAGAGTACCTTCAGCAGGGATAATCGCTAGCGGTGATACAGTCGATGGCTCACCCTCATATTGTTCCTCCTCCGAGATGTGGAAGAATTTGCTCTGATCAGGAAGAGCGGGTTCATCGCCATAGTCGACCTCGTCTTCAAAGGCGCTTTCCCCCGATAACGAAGAAGACGACAGCGCAACGCGAGGAAGCTCCGCAACAGGAGCCTTACCTCCAATTACCCCAGTGGTAGGACTAGGGTCGACTGCCCTAGGACTGGAAATGAAGACGCTAGGAGACCCCGGCTGCTGTGCCTCGTCTCTCCCTTCATGAGCAGAAGAAGGCTCGGGTTGAGCTGAGATGCCTGCAATCTCAACATCCCCTCCAGTCATTATGTCGACCTCCAGTGACTCGTCCTCTTCGGCGGCGGTGGACTCGTCAACAAGCTCCCCTTCCTCCACGGTCTTGCTGCGCGACCTAGGAGCACGGACCAAGCTTGGGAAATCTTCATCTTCTGGCGGTTCCTCAACTCTAACAGGGACGTCTTCAGGAGGAGCCTCAACTCCAGCAGAGATGTCTCCGGATTGAGAGACTTCAGCCGTTAAGTCCCTCCGAGCCTTCTTTGGGGCAGGCTCAGCAATAGAAGCAGAGCGTCGACGACGCTTGCTCGCCACCTGCTTAGACCTCCTTGCCCGCGGCTCCTCCCTCGTGGCTGGTGGCTCCGCCCTTGTCGCTCGTGGCTCTGCCCTTGCCGGTCGCGGCTCCGCCCTCACTACTGGGGGCTCCCTCCTCGATCGTCTCCCGACCTCCTTCTGAGCCTTCAGGTACTGGTTGATGAGTTTCGTCTGTTTACCAGACTCCGACCTCGCCTCGAGATCTGCATTGATGCTCTCAATGCATGAGAACTCCGGAACAAAATCTGGTGTCTGGATGGCTTGGGAGTACCAAGTGCAGAAACTGAAGCTCGTACGGCACTTGGGCCCCTCGATAGGTAGACGGAATGTTGCTCCCGTCCCTCCGGCCACACTGTAGTACCAGGCCCGAGCACCTTCAAACAGATTGCCTTCGAAGGCAAGTTGAGTATTGGGATTGCCGACGTAGAGTTGATCGTAGCCGAACTGTCGGGCGAAGCGACTCGGCATATACGGCTCAATAGTGCATGAAGTCCCTTGCCGGAACAGCACATATCCTGGCCGGATGTTGATCAACCACCAGAAGAGTCCCGCAGACAGTTGCGAGAAGCCATCCCGGCCAGCGACATCAGCGAACAGCTCCCCGAAAGCTACACCAGGAATCTCTGGAGAGCAGCGATTGAGCTGGTAATTCGTGGCGATTGATAGACGCTTCCGAACATAATAGATGTAGGCGTCACACCATTCCGAACGTTCCAGCCGCTGCACAAATGGGACATGACCCACACCCCCACGCGCCGCCGTCATCAAGGAAGGGCAGTGCATCACATACCAAGCCATGAGGTACGTGTAAGGCAGCTCGATCCGAGGGTTGGGACGCTTCACCATTGGATTCCCCTCTGAGTCAACATATGGCTTTCCATGGGAATCAACAGTCTTCGGGGGTTCGCAGAAACTTTTGGTTAACGCCCGCAGCCCGCTCTGAATGCCAGCCGCTACGGCCGGAAGAAGGGATATGGGGCTGCCATGAGCCAGGAGCACCGCCGGGTATACCACATCTGCAACAATAACTTCATGTGGCAGCGTGGGCACCACACATCTCTTCAGCCACAACATCAGGAAGCCCGCCAACAGTGCTCGATCAGAGATAGGGGTCCGGGCTTGATGGTGGAAGCTTTCAAAAACCAGGTCGGGGTCGAAACCGTCCTCATTCGACTCCGTGGTGTAAAAGCTGTCCGGAGCCGCGTCGATCCTGTCTTCGATCTCCCTGTCGGAACTGGGAGCCAGTCGGATTATCGGGAGGTCTTTCTTGTGGACATTGTTGAACAGATAACAAGCCCAGGACAACTGCTTGACCCCTGCTGACCTCCAGGCAGTTGTTTGACCGCAGATGTGGAAGTGGCACATCACCTCCCAGTAGGTCTCGTACACCAGAGGAAATTCTTCTTTCAAGAAGTGGAGTTCCTTAGTGGTAGGGACATATTCCTCATAAGGAATGTCCCCTGACGCTAGTCCCGAGACCTCATGCAACTCGTGCAGTGCAAGGCCCATCTCTCCAACCGGGGTGAAGAATGTCCCCGCCAGTGAGTTATAGCGCTCCAGGATCCCAAAGAAGTTATGAGAGCTCATTGGGATACCCCACTGCACGGCCCTGATTGCTGGGTACAATCCCACACGCTCTAGCAGCTCCTTAAGTTCGATAAGGACGAAACCCACCATCCTGCCCCACCAAGAATTCCCTGAAGAATGGACCCACCCATACGCACGGAACTCGACAGGATAGTCACCTTCCGCCTCCATGAACGCATTAAGGAAGGTAGCGCCAAGCTGAGGTATCTCCCCAACCGGAACCTCAGACTTACGCGACGCGGGGAACAGGCCGAGAACCGACCTGTCATGACTATCATAGCGGTATACCTTCTGGAAGCTCAAGGCACCGAGCGTGATCTCAGGGACATATTGGGAAACATCCCATTCCATCTTCCGAGGGACGGACATGTGCTGGAAGTAGGACATCGGGAACATCCTCTCCATATCCGGAAGAAAGAATCTTCCGCCCTTTATCTGACGGAGCCATTTGTAAATTCCTTCAGACACGCGACGGCCGTCGTCATGGACGTGATCCCCGAAGAAGAAGGCAGGCTTCTCCAGCCTGACGCCATCATCCGTTTTGAATGCGGCATCGGTCATAAGCGCCCGGAAGGTTCTCCTGTCAACATTGGAGAGCCTCTCCCTGCGATCTGGCGACTGGTCAGCAGTCACTGGGACACTCATTCTTTGCACGAAGGTCAAGCCCCGGTCGGCGCCTCCTACATGACCAAAGTGGCGTATCTTGGCGAGCGAGCCAGGAATATGTCGCACTGCAAAAGAAAAGGACACTTAGTCAGATACTTTACCAAAAGTAAGGAAAAATGCTAAGTGTTCAAAACCTAGACGCAGAAGAGATACTGGACGCAGGAATTGTCTAAATCCACGTCCAGACCTGCGAATCTGCGTCCAAACGCAGAAGAGATCCTAGACGCAGGAATTGTCTAAATCCGCGTCCAGACCTGCAAATCCGCGTTCTGCAAACCAAGACTTATGAAAATCCTAAGTACTTGGATTCAGACGCCAAATTCATCAAAATCGGCGGCTGAAGACACAGAACGCAAGGATCAAATCCGCGTTTTGCAAACCAAGACTTGTGAAATTCTAAGTACTTGGACTCAGACGCCAAATTCATCAAAATCGGCGCCTGATGGCACCAAAACGCGGCACAGAACGCAAGGATCAAATCCGCGTTCTGCAAACCGCGTCCAGAGACCTTCACAATTAGAAATATTCTAAGTGAAGGATCCGAAGTGCAGAGCTCACTGGCGTCGGATCATCAAACCCGCGCCCCGGTTATCATCTCAAGGACTGCGTCCGAGAATCAAACACGATTTTGTGTTAATGGTTCTTAGGGTTCTATGAACTTGTGTTAATGGCGAAACTCACGCCGAAGAGGCATTTTACCTCGGAAAACAGCCTCTTGCGCGGAGGAAGCGCCCCTCTCGGCCTCGGCGACGGTCGCCTTTGAGGACGATGCAGTTGGCTTAGTCTTGGGTGCCATTGATGTTCAGAAATCTGAGCAAGGAGATGAACAAGTTCGAAGATGAACAGAGAAGGAAATTCTTTTTCTCAGCGAGTGCGTTCGGAGAAGAAGATGCATCTCTCCAACTGTTGCCTTTTATAGGCACAGGGATTCGCGAAGATACGCGGCGTGTGGCCCGGTAGACGCTGCAGCGAGTCGCCGCTTGACGCGTGTAACAAAATCGTTTCTGAACGGAGAAGATCATGCGTCGCAACCCCGCCACGAGTCAGCAGTCGACACGTGGAGCAGTTCATTTAATGAACCAGGAAATCCGCGCGCCAAAAGGCGAAATTTCGCCGGTTCCCTAGGCCAGCTGGCGGCGTAATCATGACATGGCACAGAATTCGCGCCCAAAGAACGCACCTCCTCGATGGACATGCCACGTCAGCCTCTCCATGAATGCATTCGGAAGGTCGCGTCTCTCTAAGAAATTCGCGTCCTTCCAGTCTGGCCAAATATCGCGTCTACCTTATGAAGATCAGTCGCGTCTCATTGCCAAAGACGCGTTCTGCCTTATGAAGATCAGTCGCGTCTCCATTGCCAAAGGACGCACGTTACAGAAATCGCGCCTTTACAGCAGTACCATCTCTGCTTTCTGAAAAAGAACCTGCGTTTGGCCTCCTGCCTCTGCAAAATCAGTTCAACAGTACACTGACGCAAGCAGACGACCAACCACTCCTGGCTTAAAGCGCGCCAGTGACAGACTAAAAGCAATCGGGGAGGTTTAGACTGTGCATCTAGACACTCAACATGATCAACTCTGGGGGCTTCAAAGAGTTCAACAGTACACTCACGAAGACCAACTCCAGATAAGATTAAACCCAGAGCATCAACAGTCTAGTCATGAAGGCGAACTCAGCTAGAGTCCAAAGTATTTCGAAATCCGTCCCAGTTAACTGCGGAATGTCGAAAACTTTGGAGGGGGTTCTGTAGGCTGTCTAAAAATCACAAAGACAAGCCACCAAAAGCAGAGATTCAAGATCAAGGCGCGTTGGCTCAACGCTCCGCGTCTCAGCATCAAGGCGCGTTGGCTCAACGCCCGCGTCTCAGCATCAAGGCGCGTCGGCCCGAAGCCCGCGTCTCAGCATCAAGGCGCGTTGGCTCAACGCCCGCGTCTCAGCATCAAGGCGCGTTGGCTCAACGCCCGCGTCTCCGCATCAAGGCGCGTTGGCTCAACGCCCGCGTCTCCGCATCAAGGCGCGTCGGCCCGAAGCCCGCGTCTTAGCATCAAGGCGCGTCGGCCCAAGCCCGCGTCTCAGCAACAAGGCGCGTTGGCTCGCCCCGCGTCTCGGTTGCAATACCCGGATTGGGGGGCCATCACCGCGCATGTAGCGGGAGTGGCCCTCATTGTGGAGCATTTTCAGGGGGCACGATCACCCCCTAAAAACCCTATAAATAGTCCCGTCACTATTGAAGGGGAGAGGATTTTGGAGAAGGAAAAAAGGAGATCATCAACAGAGAGAGAGAAAAGACTCTTCAGCGAGCTTACTGAGTACTAGCCG